>CAUHTR010000146.1:0-183902 GCA_959609185.1 Schmidtea polychroa | reverse complement strand
AAAAAACAAAGATACTATACAAACACGAAACGACACCACACGAAACTCTGTTAGTTTTTCTTTAGTCATTTCAGTCCTGAAATCATTGAACCAATTTTTAAAAGAATTCTCCATCTTTTCTATGGTTGCTACAAAGTTGCTTCGTATCAATTTTAGTTTGCATTGCTTCTCTATAATTTTTAATGTTTTAAAATGAATTAGGGTACCATTTTTATGTCTTTTGCAAATCACTTTAAGTGATTTATGAAAGAAAACACTGATTCTAGGAGAGTATTTACCATCTGCTTTCTCTTCTGCAATCTTATATTTAAATGATTTTAAAAAATGGCAACAGTAAAATAAAATTTATGCAAGGCGTTTTAAAACTGCTCTTTTGAGAACCAAGGAATCTTTTTATATAAAAATAAAACCGAATACTGGGCTTTTAACTATTCCATATAAAACAAAATGACTGTGATAAAGTACTTTTACCATAATATTTGGTTTGATATTTAATTACTTAACCCTACACTGCATATTGTATCACTGGTGATACACAATTATCTTATTAGAATAAAAACTGTCTCGCTCTTGTTCTCGGTAAATGTTCTCTCATATTACATTGTATTGGCTATATTTGCAATATAATACAAAAAAACCGTAATGTAATTCTCAATAGTTTTGTATTACCAAATCAATTTTTAAAACGTCTTACAGTTTAAGTGAAACATTTTTTCCTATCAAATATAAAAAGTCATGCAGTGTAGGGTTAATCCTTGATTTTTACAACTTTTAACGAGAATGTTTGAGGATCTAGTGCAACGGTTCTTAAACGTAGGTCGCGACCCACTTTTGTGTCGTGGAGCATTTTTTCTTGGGTCGCGGAGCATTTTGACAAATTGAGGCAAATTTAATATTCTTTGAAAATTTTTTTACATTTCAAGCGAACTTTAGTTTAAAATTTGCTTGATAAGAAAATTCTTATGACTATTAACCAAAAATAGCTTTTTAATGATCATTCAGAAGAAAGTTTAAAAATTAAATTTGTTTATTCTTAAGAGTATTGTTTAAAATATTCAATTCAAAAAATTGATACAGAAATTTACATAATTTAAAAAACTGTAAAAAAACTTTCTATTTAAAAAAATTATTAAAATTGAAAAATTATATTCCTCATTATGAAAAAACATGAATATAAAGAAAAATATTTGGATTTGGGATTTACATATAAAATTGTAAAAGGCGAATATAGGCCTCAATATGTTTTATGTGGCACCATTTTAAGTGCCGAATCAATGAAACCAAATAAATTTCGAAGGCATTTTACGACAATGCACAAAAATTTTTAATTTGACGAAAAAGATCAGAATTTCTTTAAATCACAAGAAAATTTAATAAAAAGGCAACGTTTAGATGGGCCAGGAAATTCAAGTTTTTTAAATATTACTAAACAGGCATCATTAGCTTCATATCATGTCTCATGGCTGATAGCGAGGCAGAAGAAAGCTCATAACATTGCAGAAGCATTAATTTTTTTGAGTACTTTAATTATTTAAAAATTTTTTTGGGTCGTTTGGAGAAATATTTTAGGATTTTGGGTCGTGACCAAAAATCCTTAAGAACCGCTGATCTAGTGCTTCTAGATGTATAAAATATCATAAAATGGGAAACAAAACCTTTACTTTTACTGATAATGATTGGCGCTCCATCAGTCAAAACAAAAACTAATTTAATGACGTCTGTTATGTGTTATCTGATGGTTTTATCTTATTTATTTACCCTATTTATAGTTAGGTTTTAGAAGTAAATATACTATATTATGTTGATTACTATTTTCTTTTGTCAATTTATGCTAGGAAGATTTGTTGAACCCGACAGCGTCACATGTAAAAATATGTGGCTGGACAGTTGGGGTGCCTGTTCAAATAATAATAAAGTTAAAATATAAAATTAAACAAATTTAACAAACGATTTACAATTCTAACTTTTATTGAACAAAGAAACAAACAACCTGAGTTAGCTTCCTCGGTAGTACTTTGATTGATGAGAACGACAGGGTCTGATAAAATAAATAATTCAGAATGAATAGTTCGTGGATTGATTTGAAATATCACAGGAATGGAATGAAATTCAATGAGAATGTATGATGTATTGATAAATCTTGAAGTACTCAAGTAATGTTCGCAGATTAAATTATTTCCTTTTGATTTTTAATCTTTCTATTTCTTGGATTTATTTTTTTTCGATTTTTTTATTTTCTATAACGATAATTTACTATAGTAATTTTTTTTGGGCTATAGTAAATTTTACTATAGTAAATTATCGCTAACTAGTCTTTTTAAATATTTCGTTATTTCGACCCTTCGTGCCAGAACCCAATGATAACGAAAGCCTAATTGGGATTTTACGATCGTTGATAAAAACCATAAAAATATAAACATTTTGCTATCCTTGATAAAAACCATAAAAATATAATATCTCATTTTTGGTTAGAAATTATATAATTGCTTTTTAAGAGGTTGCAAAGCTATTGAATATATACTCTTCATGAATATATGTAAGTATTACATACTGATCTAGGAGGCTAACTTTTCAATATCCTCAATGTCAAAAACTAGGGAAATTCCCCTTGCTATTTCATGTCTTTAGTTTGTTGATTTGCAAGATCTGCAGCCATTTTAGTCATTCTGCCATAAACTGTTTTTGTAGATAGTGGGGTGTTCAAAGTGTTTATATATATTCTACCATGGCCAAAAATCATTTTTTGATATATTCACCTTATGCAAATATTTAATTTATAATATTTTTCTTTCTTATATAGAAATAATAATAGATAGAAAAAAAGATAATAAGAAACATACGTAAATATAAATTTATGGGAGAATATTCTCTTAATAATATATAGCATTTAAAAAATTGACTATGAATCGTAAAGATATCCCTGTTTTTTTTGATATTCACGAATTTCCAACACGGCCTTTTTCAAGTGATTTTAATAATATAGGTTTATTTATTTTAAAGTGCAAAATAAATAATTAATATTCTTTTATTGTTTTGCACATAGAGCTCGGTGGGTCGGTATATATTTACTATTAGTTTAAGTGTCTGTATTTCTTTATATTCTGAAAATCATAATGTCTCAGGGACTTAATTTTCATTTTATTCAATTTTGGTTTATCATCAAGGTACCAAAATGCAAATTAAATTTGAAAAAATGCTCTTGTATATAATAATTAAAATAACCCCGGATTGCCAATCCATAGTATATAGCATTTGTCATAGATTATGGTGACAGACTGGTGATGGGAATAATATCCTTGAAATCTATTTCATCTGTTTGGCTTTTTAGTGTTTTTATTTTATATTACTTTGTATTATGTATATAGCAGTGGTTCTCAAACTTTTTTGATCACGACCCAAATTTTTGACATTTCATGCCAAATATTTTATTGCGACCCACATGACAAAGATTAATTTTAAAATAAATGTTTATTTAATGAGAATAACTCTATTTAACTCTAGTTATTCTAGTCATCCCGACCCACCAAAAATTCTTTCGCGACCCAAAAATGGGTCGCGACCCATAGTTTGAGAAACACTGGTATATAGGAAAAATTTATAAACTTATTTGTTTTAATAAATAATACAAGAAGACAAAAATGATTATATTTATAAAAATTATAGAAATTCCAAATATTCATAAATTATTATCAACTTTACAATATTAGTATTTTTAAATGTTGTAAAGTAAAGTTCGACATGTTGAAGTTGTTAAAGGTCTATTATAAAATTTAATTCTACAAAATTGATCCATTTCCTAATATTGTTGCCCATATTTAGATTATTATTCACTTTTAATTTCGATTAGGGATTTTTTTCAAATATTCCATTTAAACAACTTACAATCCACGAAAAACAAGACAAATGTGACAAACTGTTAAAACAATAATATCAAATTCTATTTTAATAGATTGGATCAAATGAAGTGTTGATCTGAATCATGAACATGCAGCTGTGATAATTATTGCAATCATGTGGCTAATTTGCAAACATTTCCCAGCGGCTGCCGCTCTCGTCAACATTCCGAGCCATGTTACTAAAAGTTTTTCTTAATTAAAAAAATTGTTAGATTTGTAATTTTATAATTTTTCTTGCGTAATTCAGATTTATTGACGTTTTTGTTTTAATATCACGTGGGAAATTAATTTTCCATTTCCTCAATCTATTAATATTATTATTTAATTGCAATTATTATTCCGAATTCCCATTATGGTTTCAGGAAAACCTTATTTCTTCAGAATTTGAGCGACGTTCCTTCCAGGACAAGAGGATCTCTGCGTGGAAAGCCAAAATGCTCAGTGTAGGCCGTATAACCAAATGTGCAAGTGCAACATTTTTACACTTCTGCACAATTGGTAACTTCGTAGTTGATGTTATATTTTAATTTCATTGCTGTTTTTATTTTAGAAAATTCAAATTAAATTCAAATAGTAAACATTTTGTTTGGTTTGGTGATTTTTTGCGTGCGCATTAACTTGTGATAACTCTGCGGGGCTTTCAAAATTGATGCGCTTCTGAGCACACACGCAGTTTAGAGAGAACGTTGTTGATGAAGTTTGAAAATTATAGAAAAATTTAGAAAAATTATTTTAATTCATAAAAATAATAAAAAATATAAAAAATTAAATAGTAATCTTTTTTGAGGTTTTTAGCAGGTAACAAATGAAAAGATAAATACGAATACAATAATATAATTGCGACATGGCATTTTAGGTATACTAATTAATTAACAAAATAATCACTTTATTTGATAAACAAAATCCTCAAGTATGCATTTTCGCATTTTTTTTTAATTGGGATAAAATATTTTTAGTTTATTCTTTAGTTTTCGGAAACATTTCTTATTTTTAGAAGTTAAAGAAAAGGAAATTTTTAAAAATCGAATTAGTGATAGTAGTAGATATGTTATCCTCGCTTAACCAAGATCACCCATAGTTAAATCCAACTCGGGTTTAAAATTCTTCAAATCAGACATAAACTTATTATTATACAAGTTTTTAATTTTCTACCAAAACGTGACAACTCACTTATTTAAACAAATTCAGATATCTAACTCTCCTCTTCATAAGAATTTTTCCACTTCTTCAGCCGCTCGATTTTTCTTTCCTTCGTTCCTTCTTGTGAATTTAGTTCGACTCGATGAGGTTATAGAAATTTGATGATTTTATATGGGTCATCGTATTGCATACCATCCTTGTGTTTGTTCTGCGCTTCTTTACGTACGAGTACCTCCTCCACAACCTCGAAAACACGAGAGCCCCTCTTTTCTTATCCATAGCTCTCATAGTGTCTGCGGCTTTACTCGAGTTAAATCTCGCGTCTTCGATTCTTTCGCTTCTTGATATCTCGGCTTGTTTCAGGTTAGAGTGTAGGTTAACACTCCGTCCATAAATTATCTCAAATGGTGATAAACCTGTAGCACTTTGTCGACTGCTATTTATAGTGAACTCATTTCTGGGTAGAAGTTCATGCCAGTTTCTCTCTTCACATCCACTTACCAATTTTCCTGTAATAAGATCTCTTATCGTTCGTATGGCTCGTTCGGCTAAACCATTTGATTAGTGCTGGTAAGGTGAGCTAAATTACTGTTTGATTCCAAATTTCTGTAGCTTCTGTCTTAGGAAATTCCCTTCGAAATTGCGGCCTCTATCTGTTAAAATGCTCTTTGGTTTTCCGAATTGATAGATCCAACTATTAAGTATCGTTTTGAAAATTGTCCCTTTGTCGTGCTTTGTGATTACAGTTAAAGAAACCAGTCTGCTAAACCGGTCCACCATTACTATCATATATTTTTATGACGTTTATTTTCATGTAAGCCACATCAATAGCAATCTGTTCTAAGAATTCAGAGCTATATCTAGTAATAAATGTTTCCTTGGTTCTTGTCCGATCGATCTTTCTCTTAGCACAGATCTCGCAACATCGTAAACAGAGTTGGATTATTTCTTTCATTTTCTGTCTATAAAATATCTTTTCCATATAATTAAATAATTTCTTAACTCCGATGTTCTTCATGTAGGCCTGCAAATATTTCTTGGATTAACATTAAGATATTTTTGTTATTTTCTACTGTTATTATTCCTCCATCAATTCGTGTATTTCTTACGTTAAAAGGAAAACAATTCTTTTGTTCCCGTGTATATCCATTTTCCAATATCTCGAAACCAAATGTCCTGTTGTTGCTATTCCCATACTTTTTCCATAACTTCTGTTCTTTTGATTATATATATATATATATATATATATATATATATATATATATATATATATATATATATATATATAATCTTTGATTTTTTTTCCTTAGCTTCTTCATGTCTTGTTTGACACTGGTTGGAAATCATACTTTTTAATCTTGATAGTCCATCTGCATTCGAGTGTTCTTCACCTTTCCGATATTATAGTTCAAAATCATATTCCGACAGGTTAGCTATCCATGTTTGAAACTTCTAGCTTATTGGTGTTTTTGTAGTGTTTAAGAAAACCAATGCTTTGTGGTCGGTGCGAATTATGAATTTCTTCCCGTAAAAATATTCTTTAAAATGCTTTATTAGATGTTTGACTTCTTGAATTAATAACATTCATAATATTTCCAAACAAAACAAAACACAAAATCTCTCTTATTTAAACAATCTCTGTTTTTAGCTTTGAGGATATTTTCGCACGCACGAGTTAATAATTGAATAGGCAATATTCGTACACAAGCATTCAATAAATATTTTATATTTTAATTTTTAATAATTCTTAAATATATTTAATTTACTATATTAATTTATAATTTTATTATCTACTTTTATTATATTATTTAAATCTATTTAAAACTGGAAATCAGATACTAATTCTATTTAATTACTTTCACACCCCCCTTTTTAAAGGCTTTAGCCAATCTATGTTTCTTATAAGCCTTTTTCCATTCCATATATATAATCTTTGATTTTCTTTCCTTAGTTCTTCATGTCTTGTTTGACACTGGGTGCAAATCATACTTTTTAATCTTGATAGACTATTTGCATTCGAGTGTTCTTCACATTTCCGATATTTTAATTCAAAATCATATCCCGACAGGTTAGCTAACCATGTTTGGAACTGCGAACTGAATGGCGTTTTTGTAGTGTT
Source organism: Schmidtea polychroa (assembly GCA_959609185.1). NCBI lineage: Eukaryota > Metazoa > Platyhelminthes > Tricladida > Dugesiidae > Schmidtea > Schmidtea polychroa. The sequence goes on along the minus strand of CAUHTR010000146.1, from coordinate 176,747 downwards.
CATGAAAACCAATGCTTTGTAGTCGGTGCGAATTTTGAATTGTTTTTCCATACAGATATTCTCTAAAATTCATGATGTATTCATGTACGGCGAGCAGTTTTTTCCTGGTTACACAGTATCCCTTTTCATGTGATGACATATGTCTCGAGCCATAAGCTATGATAGATTCTTCTCCATCTTCTGTAATTTGACTTAAAACTGCACCAGGCACCGAAACTAGTATTTGTGTCTAGAATAAAAGTCCTATCTTCTCTTGGAAGATCAAGGATAGAAGCCTCGCACAACCGTCTCTTCAGAGTTTGGAAGCTTTCATTGCATTCTTTAGTCCAATTTATATCTTTATCACATCCAGATGTTGCAGCGTATAATGGTTCGGCGATTTTGTCATAGTCTTTGATGAATCTTCTATAATAGTTCGTTGATTTGAGAAACGATCTCGATTGTTTTGAACATTTTGGTACTTCTGCTTTCTCGATCTCTTCCACTTTCTTCCTGTTTGTCTGAATACCCTTCTCATTAACTGTGTGACCAAGGAAACACAATTCTGTTTTATTGAATTTGCATTTTTCTGGATTTATCTTCAGTCCCGCCATTTGAATTCTTCTGAATATTTCCCTTAATAGCTCATTGTAATCTTTTTGACTTTTACCATATACCAAGATATCATCTAGATAAACTACTACTTCCTTGAATAGCATTCCTTCTAGCCCTGTGTGCATCAGTCTCTGGAATGTCGCAGTGGTTGTTGCTAAGCCAAACGGTAGTCTATTGAAGCAAAATTGTCCTTCTGTTGTATTGAATGCAGTCATTTCTTGAATTTCTGGAGCCAACTCCACTTGATAATACTCCTGACTTAAATCGATTGACGAAAATATTTTTGCATTCGCGAGACAGTCTAGTAAGAATTTGGTGTTATGCTTCGGAAATGACTCTTTTTCTGTTATGGAATTCAATCCACGATAATCTACACACATCTTGATGGATCCATCTTTCTTCCCTACTATCACAAACGGGGCATTCCAAGGACTCTTGTAACACCGAATAACATTTGCTTTCATTAACTCTTTTATCAGCTTTTCAATCCTTTTTTCCATGTGCATTGGTTGACGTCGAGGATGTTGCATTATTGGGCCTCCTGTTATCCGCATCTCATGTCGAACTAAGTTTGTAAATCCAAGATCAAATTTCGATGCCATAAAAATTCCGCCGTATTCCCTGACCATTCCTTCAATATGTTTACTATTCTCACCTGCCATTGCCACTAGTGCTTTTTTTATTCTTTCTTCATCAGTGTAGATTTTGTTTATCAATGACGTTTCTATATTATTGATTTTCACTAACTTTACTCCAAACTCTTTCATTGTATCAATGCCCCTTATGAATTCGGGCTTGATCTCTTTTACCACTACTACTGTGATTATTTTGGTCTTCTGATTCCATGTGACCGGTAAAGTCATGTATTGCTTCTTCACCTCCAGTTGAAAAAACTGCGCATAATAATATCATGCTACGTTGAAGTTCTGGTTTGCCTATTTTTTCCCACAAATTGTTACAGATGCACCAGAGTCCCATAACATCTCTGCTTCTGCATTATTCAACATTATTTTACTCCAATTTCTTCCATCTTCCGTCTGGTAGATCTCTTCTTCTGCATCGTCTCTTCGTCGTTCATTTCTTCTTTCACAATTTACTGTCTTGAATCCACCGACGAAATGAAGCCCATGGAGTCGCTGATGTTTTTTCCGTCTTCTCTCAATATAGTATATTTCTCAGGGACATTGTATCCATCTTCCATATCGCTGTGAGCCATTCTGAAATCCTGGCTGTTCTCGGTGTAATCTCTTGTTTCAGATTTTGAATCTTCTTCTATGCACGCTATTCTTTGATATCGGTGTGGAACTTCTTTCCGTATCGAAAAACAATCTCGGAACCCGCGTCCTTCCTTGCCACATATCAGACATTTATTTCCCAGTGAACACTCATATCTTCTGTGTCGCCTTCTGCCACAGCAAAAACAATCACCTACCGTTAATTTTGGGACCGATGCTTGTGGTAGTCTCCTACTTTCGTTGTACAGCCTCCTTGCAATATTCTTCTTGGATATGGTTGGCAGCTTCCTTTCTGAGCTATTCAGGATTCTCGAGTTTCTCAAGAATTGTTGTCATGGAGATTGTTCTCGACGACCATGGTTATTTCCTTCGTATTGTATTACTCCTCTTTTCAAACTCGATTTTCTATAGGTAAATTCCTATATTCATGTATTTTATTAATATATTCACTTTCTTGCATTTATTCATTTCCTAGTAGTTTTAATAAAATTGGAAAAGTTTAGTAATAATACTAACCATAACTCAATTTTTCCTCAAGTGATAAACTTCTAAAATTTAAAAGCCCATCTTCCAGTCTTTTAAATTATTTTTTCTGCTTCCATTTTTCTACTTAAAATTTATGATTCTCAAAATTTTATTTATAAAATATATAATTCGAATAAAACCACAATATTTTGTGAAGTTTGTGAAAGGTTTGTGAAACAAGACCTAGGTTGACAAGAGGTTGATAATAATGAATTGCATAAAGAATATCCAAATAATAAAAAATATTTAAGAATAAAAGTTTACGATAATGATGATATTTGATCTGCTGATTTAAGTCAAACTGTAAATTCAAAGAATAATAAAAATTATAAATATATTTATTAAAAAGAGTTTGAAGACTATAAATGATATTCTAACGATTATAGATTTATGTATTATATATGCTTGGGATATTCCATTATTAAATTAGAAAGGAGAAACAATTAAAGATGCATTTGAAAAGTCATTTGAGTTATTGAATAGATTTACAAATAAATTATATGTTGATAGTGGTACTGAGTTTTATAATGAAAGATTTAAGGATTTTCTACAAGAAAACGATATTGATATGTATTCAACACAAAACCAACCAGATGAAAAATCACAAGACCCATCACATAATTCTATAATCCACGATTCAAAAGAACACTCAAAGGTTTAATGTATAAAAAATTTACAGGGCGGGGAAATCGAATTTGGATCGATATTTGGTACTTCCGTGTTATCTTACCCCCAAAAATTAAATTAAAAAAGAATACATATAATTATTATATTTATTTTCTAAATCACAGTTACAAACTCAGCAAATATGTTTGTAAATGGTCATCCAGGTGGCCAGAAAACCACAATGTCGTTGAGAATAGTGTCGAACACATCGGCACTGTTGCTTAGAACACGTTTGCGCCACATAAACTCACATAATCACATAAATTACAGATAGCCTTAATAAATTCATGTTCAATAATATTCAATAACGTCATCAATAATGTATTCTCGCATTTTTTATATTGTTATTTTAATTGTATTTTATAATTTAATTTTTGGGGGTAAGATAACAAGGAAGTACCCGATATTTTACTTGAATTAATGGATTTAATAATAAAATTCATAGAATGATAATTCTGGCAAGAAACGCTGAAATAATGGACTGGTTTTAATCAAATTTAGACTGTTATCTTGTAACTGCAAGTTAACCATATTAAATTTAGTATACAAATCTGTTAAATAGGCAATATTTGTTTTGAACATCAATAAATCTTTTTTTTAATTTGATCTTTAGCATCCAAAAACTCTAAAATTGTCTCAATAGTGCAAATTATCTTGTCAAACATAAGCCTTTCGACAGACAGCTTAATTCAATGTGAAGGAGTAATTAATGAAAGTTCTCATCATTTTCTTCACACAACTGCGCAAATAACCGCATATTCAACGCTTTGCTTCGGGTTCGGTTTACTGCATTAATGACTAATTGAAGAGATGCATGCAAAATAACACTTAAGATTTTAGCAACTAAATGTTGTCGATGGATGACGCAGTGTTTTGCTAATACCCAGGTTACATTTTGTTTTAAATAGCTTCTAAATCCACAATTGCGCCCAACCATGACAGGTGCCTCATTTGTAGCTTTTGAGATTATATTTATATGTCATATCGTTTTAATAAATGTATCCTCATATATTTGTTTTGTTGTTATTATTGATATAATTTTAGATAATAATTATGGTATATAAACTGACAAGCTATTATGTATGTGTCATGAATATTAAAAATATATAAAATATAAAATAACAAAAAAAATAATATGTAATACTATTAATAATAATAATAATAATAGAAAATAAGTAAGATAAAATAAATAATTAATATAAATAAAATGAATGTAAATAAAAATATATAATTAAAAAAATTAACAATTAAAAAAATTAACAATTAAAAAAGAACTAAATAAAGTAATTAATTAATCAAATTAAAATAATTAAAAAGAATTTAAATAAATAAAGAATTCATCAATTACTATTATTTAGTAAGTAGTAAGGGGTACCAAAAAGTCCGCCAGTGGTGACACTATTATCTACTAACAAAGATTCAAGTGAATTTAGCCTAATACTTTTCTTTTGGTGCGCATAGCCTGAGTTTGACAGGAATGGCTGCAGTCGAATACTGTACTATCTGAACTGTTTTGGAATTGCGAAAGACAGTTGTCGTTCAACGCAGCTTTATCACAAAAATTGTTAAAGTTTAAAAATACATGAAAAGATAAAGATAAATGTATAACACAGTTGGCCTGAAGTTAAGCGGTCAGTAAGACATAATGCAATAACAGTATATTATGATAAATGTAATGGAATAATACAAGCATTAAAACAATTATTAAGTGAAAACAATTAGCAAAAACTTGTTAAAAATATGAGAATTTTGTGTAATTTGGAAATACATTCTACGAAATATTAGTATTATTAATTCAACTCTACAACAGGCTGCTATTGGATAATGAAAGTCTCAGAAAGCCTTTTATTATATGTAAAAGCATGTGAAATAATTTCCTTGAGTTTGTAAATTCTGCAAAAAAGCTTCCATCAACATCTAATATTTCATAGTGCAATAAATACTGACCCAACAACAATCTGGGTTCCTCAAATAAATTTTTATTCAAGTTTTCTATGGGGTTATCAATAAATTATAGGGCTTACAAAACGAGATTCCATAGCCATGGAGTTGGTATAGAGACATTTGACGACTCCACAATATCTCGTATTTATTTATCAATTCTTTTTCGTTAATTGTAAATGACACTTCTCTTTAGCCACTTCAAATGAGTTTAGCTTACAATAATCCATCCAAACCTCCATTTAATAGTACTAGAGAAACTAATATAACTGTCTGTTAAAATCAAGTCTCAATAGTGTTATACGTATGACCCTTAAAAGAAATGGACTTACAGGGATCTTGTTTGAAGGCGGACATGGCTGGTCATTATGCAGTAGAAGAAAACCATCAATGACGTCAAAAATCAACTGCTTTGTTTTCCGAAAGAAGATAATTTTGGTGACCCATGTTCCAATAAAACCAAGAAGTAATTTTATTGTCAACAAAACACCATCATAACAAAATTTACGTTGATCAACGAAAGAAATCATTTATAAACTTTTATTGAAATTCCAAAAAATAAGGAGTTGATACTTTGGACGACCTATGTCATGTCTTTTCTTCCAAACGGAAAACTAGGCAATGGCCAAAAGCCCAATTTTATGATATAATTGGTGGACTTATGTAGCAGCTAATATCGTTCGTCTCAATATTTATCCCGAATGGAATGATACAAAGCCGAATTATCGCCACGAAATTATCTGCGAAAATTTGATAGTTAGTGTTTAACATTCAAAGACGCACTTCTACAATTCTCTCAAAAGCTACGAGGAATTTAATGAATAAGGTTTTGTCTAAATAAAACTGAGATCGGCATCAGAATCAAATTCAACTAAGGCTTCCTCAGATATCCAAGTGTAGATGATAGATCGAGACTTGCAAAACCTTTTATATTCTCCGTCAGTTGACGGCTTAGCAGATTGTTTTAAACATGTCAATAAAAGAATGGAAATTTTTACTTTTCTTAAAGATATAGTATAAAATATAACAATTAAAAGACTTTAAAATTTTTGACATTGCCAAAATCTAAATTTTCAGAGTTGCATTTTCTGCCAATTTATAATTAATCTGCGTATTTTATTTATGATTTACTTTATGTGAAATTTGATGACCTGATGTAATCTTTGAACTCAAAATTATATGTTAGAATAATAAGAACATTGTTGACAAGAATTTATTTCTAAAAAAAATTTTAAAATAATTATAAAAAAAGTTAATACATACTAATAATAATAATAATAATAATAATAATAATAATAATAATAATAATAATAATAATAATAATAATAATAATAATAATAATAATAATAATAATAATAATAATAATAATAATAATAATAATAATAATAATAATAATAATTGATTTATTCCAAAAAGACGATTGACAATTTTCAAGATTTTATTTTCCGCAAAAGAGGACATTGGATCATTTTTGAATAATTTTAAAGCAGCCAAAATCATACGACTATTGATTTTCATTGTTTCTGGTATCCATGAAATAAACGCCAAAGCACCCTGATGTTTTAATTCGGACAACTGAGAAAATCGGTTGGATAATTCTTCAATGACATAATTTCTGATTTTCGTTTTGCAAACAAATCGATTTGAAAGATCCGACATAGCATGATTCAATATTATTTCCTCACGAACGCATAATACAATATCGTTGCTTTTATTGACGAACTTATCTTTGACATTGATGAACGAATCTTGATTGGTAACATCATACACAACAATAATTCCATGAGCTCCTCTGTAATAAGACGAGGTTATAGTGCTAAATCTTTCTTGACCAGCTGGGTCCCATATTTGCAATTTTATAGTTTCATCATCTAATTCAGTAGTTCTGATTTCAAAGTCAACTCCAATTGTGCTTATGCAACTTTCCGCATAAGAATCATCTGCAGGTTCTGGATCCATTTCCGATTTCGATAAACAGATAAAATTATACCAAAAATAACAATTCGCAATTCCACTTCAAAATTTCACAATTCCAGAACACAAATTTCCATATTTTAATTCCAATAAACAAACCTATTTCTCAACATTCCAGAATTTCGATTCAAAAAGTCTTAAATTCAAAATCAATATAAAAATTCAATTATAAAAAATTACCCTCAATCATTCACATTCGAATCCACGTCTCGCGTCTGTGTGCGCACACCAACAATATTCGGTCTAACCAGACTGCGCACACAGACGCGATAGAAAAACTATGCCAAATCGGCAGAAACATTTCCCCCCTCCTTGATCCCTTCCAGCGGATCAACAACCTATTTTCTTTAGGGGAACCTCAGTTATTACTACCAATAACTCCTTTCATTTTTGCTCAGTCTCCAATACCCTTCACACACCCATCTTGCTATGGTATAGGCCGCCGCACCACGCACCTTTCTTGATACATCATGGTGGATTCTCCTCCCACCATCGCCATACTCGGCCAAGGACCTGCCCCTTTTCCTTCTGTTTAGCTGCAATATCTCCCTTCTTCTTCCTTCATTTTTCGCCAATGCAATAGTCCCCACTTTTCCCTGTTTCATTTCATTTAATGAAGGGGAACCAGGTGAATAGTCTTCAATGATATCATCTAAAGCAGACGTTGGTTGAGTGAAGGTATTTTGTTCAGAATCTTTAGCTGTGTCGGATGTATGATCTTTAACAATGTCGACTCTAAGATCACTGTCATTGCTCTCTGAATCTGGCCTAATTCGATCAGTTTCTAAATGATTTTCTGAGGAAGCAGAATCCGTTTGAACATTAACTACGTCTTCCATGTTTTGAAAATTATCTACTACCAAAGAATTCGGTCTTTCGATAACATTAATGTCGACAACATCTGTGCCTAAATGACTATTATGATTTTCATTCTTGTCTGACACATCTACTTCAGTTTCATCATATTTACTTTCAAAATTTTCTTCTTGATTGTGACTTTTGACAATATTTTCTAATTCATCTGCTGTAACTTGGTCTCCTTTATCAAAATCTTTGTCTAATAGTTCAGTATTATTTTTTACAAATTCAGAATAATTATTCTCGTTCTCATTGACTCAATTTTGCTCTATTTCATCTTGGTTTATAATATCGTTAGATTGTAACTTATCGCATTCATTGCTTTCACCATCTCCATCTTCGCTAGCATTTTTGTTTTCATGTGTTTCATCATTTTCGTCACCTTCTTTAATATAATCCATTTCTTCAGAATTATCTACATCATGAATAATCATTTCTCCGTCATTTTCATCTTCATTATTTTCGATATCTGAATCATTTTTTGAATCGGAAGGATTTATTACATCTATGGAATCTATTTCGTTATTCTCAAAGAAATTTTGTCTGATTGCAATGCCGTTAATTAATTCGTTAGTTTCCCCAGAATTGGTTATTTGCCCATCTAAATGACTCTGAGCTCCTTGCTCGTCATTAGATGACTTACTCCTGTCGAGTTTTGTGCCTTCAATTCCCCGAACTGCATGTAACTCGTCATTTAACATTTCCGTTACTGCAAAATAACTCTGAGCCAAATGTCAACATCTTGAAGCTTGATTTCTTGCAATTGGTTTTTTCTCCATGAAGTTTGTGAACTTTTTCAATGTCCCCACATCCTTCCTACTCCCTGGAGTTCTCTCCCCAAACAATATGTTCAAGGCTTTTCGATGCCTATCGGCTTCTGTTTTGATCCACTCGGCTAGCGTTTGTACATTTCCCTCTCTCCCCGAATCACAATGGCGTGACCACTGAATCAGCATGGTCTCTGGCAGCTTCTTCAGCAGTTGGTGATACAACATTCCGTTGTTCAACTCGCCTTCCCTCTTCTGTTCCTTGAAATTCAGGATGAGGTTTCCTAGCAGCTCTTCAAACCGCTCTAGGTCCTCCAAGACGTTGAGCCTCACTGGGAAGAACCTCTGCACCGCATCCAGCATCATGGAATAGGATCTTTCTGGTCCCCCATACCTTTCATCAAGTAATTTCATCGCCGCCTCGAAAGCCTGCGAGCCATATCCAATATAGGCAATTAATTGCAGCGGCTTCCCTTCCAAGTACTGTCTCAGGTACAAGTACTTTCTCTCACTCGGCTCATCCGTGTCCTCGATGCAGGCTCTCACAGTTGCCCTCCATCCAGGATATTCCATTACCTTTCCATTAAAGATCGGAAGCTGCAAGGGTTTCAAACCCATTATGCACTTCTGTTTCTCATTGGGCTCTTCGCTCCTAAATGATTTTTCTGTGCCCTTCCGCGAGTCTACTCTAAAACTCTCTTCCTTCTGCGTGAGGACCAGATCACCGATTCTGCTGAAATCCGCTTCTAATCGTTTCAGATCTGCCTCAATTTCCTTTTCTTCTTTCTCCCGCCCTAACTCCCGAGCATTATTCCTCAGCTCCTCCAATTCGTTTATGACTTCCTCATACTTATCTTCGTATGCCTCCATTCTCCTTTGATCTTCCCCAGGGTCCGATCCATCTCCTAAGGCCCGGTTACGTAGACGCCCTAACGAAATCTTCCACCCGGTTCGACTCTTGTAACCTGCCTCGAACTCCGCATCTGATACTGAACTTCCCCCTGCCAGACCCAAAACCAGATGTACCGTTGTTTCTTTCCTAACGTTATAATCTAATAACGTTAGGCCATCTTTTAATACTTTCCCGGCAAAATTCAGTCTTTGTCGCCCTGGGGGTATCCCTTCTTTTTCTTGAATTTTAGCCTTTACATTCTCAATAGTATCACTTGATTCTACTTCCAAAGTTATTGTTTTTCCTGTCAGTGTCTTCACGAATATTTGCATTCCACCCCTCAATCGCAAAACTAAACGCAAAGTAGACTCCTTTTGAATATTATAATCAGATAATGTTCGCTCATCTTCTAATTGTTTTCCCGCGCAAATTAATCGTTGCTGGTCAGGTTGACTACCTTCTTTATCTTGTATTTTCGCTTTAACATTTTCTATCGTGTCACTAGATTCAACTTCGAGAGTAATTGTCTTCCCTGGTAATGTTATGACAAATACCCGCGCCAATCCACCTCTAATGAGGTTAGGGAGGGCAGGCCCTAGGGGAAATGTTTCCACAATATCAATTGTAAATAAAATATAATACATACAATCTACATATAATATAATAAACATACGATACCTATTACATGTATATAATACAATACAAATATCATTCCTAAAAAATCTAAATAATACCTTGTTCCGGCTGGCTAGCCGGAACCACGCTCTGCTACCATGTTTTATTCCAAAAAAACGATTGACAATTTTCAAGATTTTATTTTCCGCCTCTACAGGGCCACGTCGATCAGGTTTGAATGATGTCTTGTCCATTTTGATATCATCAGATAATGCCATCATTGAACATCCTAATGGTCGCCTCTCAGTCGATTGGGAATTGAATTGCTCAATATAAACATAGACATAGACAAACGCCATTTTATCCAGTAGCTGTTTCCGTCGAAGCACACGCGCGATTTCAAACTTCGACTTAACCAAATGTTTAACTTCGGACAACTGAGAAAATCGGTTGGATAATTCTTCAATTGAATAATTTCTGATTTCCGTTTCGCAAACAAATCGATTTGAAAAATCCAACATAGCCTGATTCAATATTATTTCCTCACGAATACATAATACAATATCGTTCCTTTTATCGACGAACTTATCTGTGAATTTAGACTCGATCCCAGGCATAATCATGAAAAATGATGGCAACGACTGTGAAAGTTCCCTGACAATCGATACGATTAATTTACTGTTGTTAAGATATTCTTCAACTGAAGGATCACATTTAACACCTGAAGCCATTTTAACAAAGGAACTTTTTCACCCCAAATTTCGATTCAAAAAGCTCCGGTAAAACAAATCCTAATTCCAGAATTTCAAAAAATACAAACAACTCAATAATTTCTAAAAGACTACAATTTATAAAAAATTACAAATAATCAAAAACCTACTTCTCGCGTCTGTGTGCGCACACCAACAGGAATCGGTCTAACCAGACCGCGCACACAGACGCGATAGAAAAAAGCCAAATAAATGCCAGTCAGAGGCAATCCCCCTCTGACTGGTCGAAACATTTCCCCCCTCCTTGATCCCTTCTAGCGGATCAACCACCCAATTACTTCAGGGGAAATTTTCTTTTTGCATCTCTCCCCCTCTGACTGGTCGAAACAATAATAATAATAATAATAATAATAATAATAATAATAATAATAATAATAATAATAATAATAATAATAATAATAATAATAATAATAATAATAATAATAATAATAATAAATAATTGACAAGGACTATCTTATAGTCGAAAATTCTTTCATTAAATACATTATTTGCAGCAAAAGGCTTAAATTATCATTTTATTGTTTTAAATAATGATAATAATAATAATTATTATTATTATTATAAGAACTTTTTTTTCTTCCAATTTCACCACTGATTATCTTTTCCATTGAATTCATTAAAAAGAGATTTTGAAGACTATAAATCAGCAAATATTTTCAAGTGAAAAGGCAGTGCCGAAAATTCGTGAGTATCAACAAACATCGGTATATTACTGATTTAAAGTCTTCAAGCTCTCTTTTTAATAAATTATTATTATTATTATTATTATTATTATTATTATTATTATTATTATTATTATTATTATTATCATTATTATTATTATTATTATTATTATTATTATTATTATTATTATTATTATTATTATTATTATTATTATTATTATTATTATTATTATTATTATTTTCATTATTATTATCATCATCATTACAAATAGCCCATAAAATGGATCACCCTGAAAAATTTATAACAGCTGTCTGTTCTAACAAAAAAATTGAAACAAATAAAAGTGCAAGTAAAACATCTAAAACAAAACTTTTATAAATTTATTGTATTTTAAATGTAAATGATATTCGCAATTCTAAGCTCAACATATTATGCAAGTCTTGATCTAGATATTTATCTTTAATCTTTCCATCTAAAAAAATGTTACATCATACGTGACGCAAGTTTAATTGAAACAATAAAATGCTAGTTATTACAATTTCTTATTTCAGTTCAAGCACAAGCGATTTAGTGAAAAACAATCAGAAATCGGTATATTAAATTTCAAGCCTTTTCCAAACCATGATCACCCCAATTTTGATGAGATTCTTAACCATCATCTTGTTACTCAGTTCAATGATTGTTTTACTGGTGCAAACTGACGATTATAAAACAGAGAAATGGAAACTCATGTTTTCCGCTTTTATCGGGTTCCCATTTTTATCTGAGCTTTTCCTATACGTGCTCCATCTCAATGGGATCGGAGCAAATATTCAATGGACCTTCAATCTTCAAAGGACCCTTATTGGAATTGGATTGGTATCTCTGATGATTTATTTGAAAATTATCAACTATTATGAAGACTACAATTTTGCCTCAGCGGTTTTGTTGGGTGGTTCAGTAGGTATTTTACAGATTATTTTCAACACTTTCTATTTTGAAGAAAAGTTAGTCGATGATTCGGTTCAATTGTAAATTCTGTCTGATTTCGTATGAAAAATATTATTCCATGTTCCGTGTTGTAGAAATAAATTTTGTCGTTGAATCACATTTGTTCACTGACATTTTATCAAATGTTACAATTTATTTTTACTAAATTTAACGTTTGCAATCCTAAACCCAGCTATACTATTCACATACTTAATGTCCTTACTCCAATGGTGTTTAATAGTCTTTTCCTCCTACATTTAGTGCTATTATAGATAGCAAAATATTGACTGTTACACTCTATCTAGGAGGAGGACATCATTAAAAACCTTGACAATAAAAGATTTTTATGAGCGTTCTTTCATCAATTTCGTAAGGTGGGTGTATACAAAATTAAAACGGTTATTAAATAAATTGAGTATTGGAGATTAAGTGTAGCCAACGCACTTGGAGTGCAAAGTGTGAATTTTAATTTGAAGTATATTTACTTTTCTTTTGATTTGTAAGCGGTATTTATATGTCAAGATTGGAAAATATTTATCTTGCATACCTTGTCTCTTTATATATACCTTTATTGTTAAAATGGTATGGTTACCTTGTACTTTTGAGAAAGTTCAATACTTTGTAATCTTGCATTCACAAAGGAAAATTAAAACTTATTTGTGTTGAGCACGAGTAGTCAGATGACAAGTTGTTTCCTGCCTAACTTATTTAATAGCCAAACAGATCTATGAGACGTACATGGTGAGAAAAAGATTGTGTTTTTAAGTTTGGGGTTACGTAGATGAATAAAAATAAAATTTAAATTCATAGAAATTCTAGTGCAAATCAATAAAAATTCTGAAAAATTAATTAAAATTTGAAAAAAATCGAAAAATCAATATTTTCGAAAAGAAAACAAACAAAATGTTAGAGACAAATATAGTAGTTTTCAAACAATGGAAGTCTCCAGATAATGTCAATGCTTAATTACAAACTAATTAATTAAAATATTGTTGACGACATCAACTGTCTCAGTAGGAAAACAAAATCACTGAACTTGACAGGCGTAAAATCAGTCTTAAGCAGCGACAAAGCATTTAAAATTTATTTTATTCATTCAGATGGAAAGTTGGAAAATAGACTCGAGAAAAGAAGGTGAAAAATGTCAGGGTAGCAGATGTGGAAATTATTTTTCTCATTATAAAGAAAAAAATGACTATATTTCCTACCCTGGTCTAAGATAAAATTAGACAATCGATTCATAAAAAATGCTTTTGTATTTTGAAATATAGTTTGAGATGGTTTTCCTTCGGATTACATATCAATTGAATAAAACAATATTATCAATTAATGAATTAAACAAATAAATTACTAAATTAATTTTTGTTTTTGGTTATTGAGTCAACAGATGAATTTGAATTGTGAAAAGTTATTTTTTGTAAATCAAAACTAATTGTGTCATGTCTTGTTGTTTTGAATAAGAACTAGTCGAATGAAACAACAACTACATTCCTTTTCCTTAATCAAATGCAAATTTGGTTTTGCTTTAATCGCTTTCGTATTCTCTTGGCCAATTCAGTAAAATATTTTTAATTTAACTTTTTAATCAAAGTTTTACCATTTGCTTTTACAGGGGTTTTTCCCATTCATCATTCCCTTTAATGAGAGCTATCATCTCATTATTTTTTTCCTTATTCAATTATTTTTGTTAAATTGGTTTGCTATCTCTTTTATTGACATAACCTCGCAACATTTTAGTAAAATCTCCAATTTCCTATTTTGACCTTCATTCCCTGATATCTTCAATGATTTATGAGTTTCATTTAAATACTAATAAGATTAATTAGTTAATTTCATTATTTGTTTTCGGTTCTAGACCCTCCTAGGAACGTCTCATTATTATACCAAGTCCCCTTTGAGAGTCAATTACAAATGATAATGTAATGAAAAAAATTGAATTCTTTTTGAACCCAACTAAATTTATTCATATAAACCGAAGTTATTAATAATATTTATACTAGATTGTGAAAGACCTACATTTAAGTTGTTTATAATATTTATACTAATTATATTAAATAAACTTTATATTTTTTTTAATTAAAAATTTATAATAGAAATTTGTTTCAGTTACTTTTAAATTTATATTTATTTTTTAAATTTTTATTTTATTGAACTGAAAAATTAATAATTGTACTTGTACGAGTTGAAATTTGATATTTATTTTAATTGTGTCTATTATCTAGTTATAATTAAAATAATAATATAAAATATTGCAAAAGTATATCAATTCCTCAAATTGTCTTCAGAAATATATTTATTAAAATTTTTGATTTTTTATTTGAAAAATGTTTTAATTAATAATTTTTTTTTGATAAATTTAAATATTATTGGGCTGTTAAATTTTAATTTTGTATTTAAACGAATTGAAATTTGATATTTATTTTAATATTTCTAATTATCTAGTCATTATTGAAACAACAATATAAAATATAAATATATCTTTTGTCAAAATATGATCATTATTAAAATTTTTAATGAATATAGGTTTAATTATAGGCAATTTTCAAGAGAAACGTTCACTGCGTTAATTTTAGTAAGTTGCTGTACTTGAAAAGAGTAGTACATAGGTGTAAGCGTAACAATCTGATTCTAAGAGTTATTAGATTTTCTATCATTTTCAAAATTATATTCAAATATAATATGAAGAGAAATAAAAAGAATATTGAAGATAATACCTGCCCTTTAATTTTATTCAAAAGAGTTAATTTTACAATGTCTAGTATCTAGACATCCATGACCTCTCAATTTCAGAGGATGATATTAATTATTTTTCTGAACCTATTAAAGAATTTTGGCTGTGTCCCTCATGTAATGTAAAGTAAGCTTTTTACAAAGCAAAGAGTTGCGGTCGTAAATAAATAAAACTTCAAAATGATTTTTACGAATTTAAGGATGAAGCTTACCCTATTTTGTTAACAAACATTATTTTAGGTGTTTCCAGTATGAAAGTGGAACGACTCTTGTCAGAACGCTCCTTTAATATTTGTATGTAAATTTATATTATTTTTAGTATTTTTTGAATAAAAAATTTTCTTTTTTGTGCTTTCTTTTTTTTGAATTGATGTCTCAACACTTTTTTCTCACTACTTTTTTTTAATAATTTAACATAAACTTTTACTATCTCCGTTATCCAATATTTAGTTTCAATTAATTATTCAATTAATTAGCCAATTAATTTATGAAAATTACGCACTTGATATTGAGTGATATTATTTAGCTATGATTATAATTTGCTATTTCTTTACTATTGTCAAAAAGTCATAACTAGGACTTTTCAGAGAAAATATATGACCAAGGGCTAAACCATATTTCTGATACTATTAAAATCTATTAAAATCTATTGGAAATAAAGTTTAAAATTTTTTTTAGATATTGCATTTTTGGTATTCAAGACATATATTGAATTAACTAAGAATAAATCTAAGACTGAAAATTTTATTATATCTAATAAAAAAGACATTATTTAAACAAATAATGTTTTAAGATGAATTTTCATAAATGTGAATTACTTAATTACTGCAATGTGAAATAAATCAACTCACACAGCAGTGCTTTTACTAAACATACAACTAATTAAATTTTATTTAATTAAAATTTGTGATTAACTTTTTAATTAATAATATGATACTTTATATTTAAAATTAACTTTTAAAATTAAAAGAAAGCACCACCCAAAACCCTATTAAGATTATGAGAAAGTGCCGCTTGAAAATTCGTTTAACGATATAATTCGACATTATTCCTGCCATCATCAGGTAGGATAGAATAACTATAGAAATTATTGATTTATTAATTATATATTTTTAATAAAAATATTTTATTTTGTAAAAATTAGAAGTTATAATTTAATTAATAAATAATCTTTTTTAATTGTAGCAATTAGGAAAAATGAAATTTTAAAATATTGAATTTTAAAATTATTCAATTTAATAATTTAATAATTATTTAATTTAACAATAACAATCCATATAAAAAACTATTTAAAAACTGTATTTTGATCGTTAATTTTGGGGTCCAATGACTTTATCAAAAACGCTTCACAATTTACACGTTCCCAATAATTATTGAAAGTTTTTAATAAAATTTCAAAATCAGACATACCTATTTTTCTCTTACATCCCTTATTGTGCTCACTAATATTGTTCAATGGGTTCAGTCTATAATGTTCTCGAGCTCGAATACGGAAATGTAATTGGGTGTAATGTAATGGTTGTAATGCCACATACATTAGAAATGAGATCAGAAAACAATCCAACTTAGACTTATTAATAAACATACTTTACTTTACTTGAATTTGACATAATCTTATAATTAAAATTACCCAACTGCTTACAAAGAAAAAGATCATGAACGATAAATCGATCCCTTCACCATATTTCTCTTATACTTGAATTCACAAAAGCTTTTGGGTGAAGTACAGAAACCAGTATTATTGGGTTTTTATAATTCTTTTTTTTAACAAATCCAAGAAACCAAGTGATGATTTTTCTCAGTTTCACATGTGAGTGCAATGTTTTTATGTAGACTATTCATATAATGCAAAAATGACTCAATATGCCTCTGATTGTCAAATATAAGAAAAATATCATTCATATACCGTTTTAAAACAGTGGGTTTCATAAATTGAAAAATGAAATTTTCTTTTCTAAACTTGCTAAAAAATTGAAGCCACCGTTGGTACTAAAGGAGAACCCATAGCAACTCCATCTATTTTTTGATACCATTTATTACTGAAAAGAAAATTGACTATTGAAGTAGCAAGAAAATCACGAAATGCACTTCCATCCAAAATATGATGTTCAGAGATGTTTTCATTCCATAACAAGTAACATAAATCAATAGTTTCAACCAATTGTACATTAATAAACAGACTACAAACATCAAACAAAACCATAATTTTATCCATACTTTGTCTATCATATTGTGCAATGCAGGAAATAAATTCAAAACTATCTTTACATTCAAACTCAGATCGTATTAATGGTTTTAATAATCCATTTAAATATTGGCTCTTTTATACTGAGCAGCACCAACCATGGATAAAACAGGCCTCATAGACACATCATCTTTATGGATTTATGGAAGCCCATACCTTTTTGCTGGTTGTTGTAATTTCTATAGTTATTCTATCCTACCTGAAAATGACGAGGAAACTGTCGAAGTATATCGAAAAATGAATGTTTGAGTAACGCTTTCTTATAATTATATTGTTGACATGTATATTTAACTATTTATTTTAAAATTAAAATTAATATTTTTATGTTAATTCTCTTTATTATTTTTATTTAATATTTTTTGAATATTTTTTCTAAGTTTTATATTTAAATTAATGTTAATTGTATTTATTAAAAAAATCGACTATGAATCAGTAAAGATATCGATATTAATTTTGATATCCATGAATTTTCAGGACAACCTTTTTCAAAATTTCGGATCAAAATCACTTGAAAAGGTAGTGCCGAAAATTCGTGAATAATAAAGAAACATCGATATATTTACTGATTCATAGTC
Organism: Schmidtea polychroa; assembly: GCA_959609185.1. NCBI lineage: Eukaryota > Metazoa > Platyhelminthes > Tricladida > Dugesiidae > Schmidtea > Schmidtea polychroa. The sequence goes on along the minus strand of CAUHTR010000146.1, from coordinate 158,728 downwards.
AATATTTTAATAAATACAATTTAAATTAATATTTAAATTTTGAGAAATATAAGTTTATGATTAAGAATGTTTTATGTGTTATTTGTTAATATTATTATTATTATTATTATTATTATTATTATTATTATTATTATTATTATTATTATTATTATTATTATTATTATTATTATTATTATCATTATAAATATAATTTATCATTTATGTATTATATTTATTAAATTTATTTTCTTTATTTTTCATAGGTAATTGAACAGTGAACAAAAATTATGGGTTAACTCCAACATTACGAAAACACTGAGATCTGGAGCAGTTACCCTTTCTTGAATCAATGTCTTAAAGAAATACCAGAGCTTCTAGAACTGTGAGTTGTTTTACTCATTGACTCCTGACAATATTTTGTCACTATTTGTTAAGTGTTTTAAATTGAAATTTTGAGTTCAAAAGTACATTTTAAAAATCTAAATGTAGATAAAATTATAAAATTATTTTCTAATTATAAATAATGAAATAAATGGTCAAAATTAATTTCTCAGCCTTATTAATTAAAACAAAATAACAAACACATTTGTGAGAAAGTTGTTTTAATATTCATTTCATTTGTTATTTGTAGATTTTCACTGACACGCGTAAATATTCACAGGTGAAAATTATCAAAATTTTTCTTGAGATTTTCTGTTTGCTTTTTTTCTGAATTTTTTTCGGACAGCATTTACAAATTTGAAAATTTCACAATCAGTGACGCAATTGCATCCAGTTTAATGAGAGTTTGCTGTTGCAAAATCAAACAGTGCTCCAATGTGAACAAACATAATGAAATATTATTTTATATTGCTTGAAAAAATGTCAATGAAAAGCAACACAAAAATTGTTCACATTTAACATTTCACTTCACAATCAAATGTTGATTATCATTATATATAAACATTATATATAAATATAAATTTAAATAGACTTAGTGATACATATCGTGGATTTGGAATTTATCACAGAGTTTGTTGAATATTCCTTTTGTTGATTTTATCGCTGCCAATTCAGGTTTGATACAATCGCAGCAATGCATTGATCATTGTATTCAATTGCAATTGTTGTTTGTAAGTCAGAATGTGTGCATGCAAATGTATGTATGGGTTATGTGCAACATCCATTCCATTTGTGTGTGTGCAGTATCCATTCCATTTGTCAGTCAGTGTGTGTGTGTGCGTGCAGTATCCATTCCATTTGTCAGTCAATGTGTGTGTGCGTGCAGTATCCATTCAATTTGTCAGCCAGTGTGAGTGCATTCATACAAGCTGTCAACGCTGAGTAATAATGTAACCTTAACAGCGACTGTCTTTGTCTATGCAACGAACCGCTGCGATATTTTAGATCAGATCAATAAAGGCTTCTTTATAAGGTTTAGCTACTAATATTTCAAAGGTAATATTTTTCTTCATGATTCTATCGTTTGGTCTACTATCAATTTTTGGATTATTTTTCGTTCATTTTCAAACGGTTTATAGCGAGTTTGTTTTTATGAATAAAATTCAAGCTTGTAATTGTCAGTGAATATTTTAGAAGCCATATTTGCGGGGTCAATGAAAACTCATTTGTCTGTTGTTCTGGATACAGGCTAGACAGTGATGGAGATTGTACAATTCGTGAGAATTTTGATTGATATTTAATTTAAAATTAACAAACTAAATTGATCTATCAACAGCAATTTGTGTCAATCGCTGTGGAAGAAATGGAGCATGCGTCAGACCGAACACGTGCCAATGTTCTAATGGAATGATTGCGTCTTCTTGTGATGAAGAGGATCAGAATAATAATGGATCCCCTAACAATAATGGTAAGTCACACGATTCAATGGTTATGTGGCTTCAAACATTGTTTATTTATTAAGATAATGAATGTCGAAACAACTGTAACAATGCCGGGACATGTGTCAATGGGAGATGCCAATGCAAACCGGAATTTACTGGAGAATCGTGCTCAGGTAGTTTATTTTTCATTGTGATTTAAACTATTTTAAATTTTGAGACAAAAGAAATATTAAAGAGGATTTTATAAAATCTTTTTGACGAAAAGGATTAGATATTGTTTATGAAAGCTCATTTTTCTCATATCGTGTTCTTTGCAGTGGATGTGTTAATTATGCTTGGATAAAATACTGTGAAATGTCAAATTTCAAAAAATGAGTATCCACCAATAAAGGCGCGGCAAATAATATGCGCAGATAAATCTATATCGAATCGTGAATTAAGTATTTATAACTAGATTCTATAAAAAGCATATAGTTATTGAAAAAAGATATGGGCTACAGTCTTTCGCCGAACATAGCGCTTAGGCGTTATGTTCGAATTAAACGTTGTGTTAAAACTATAAATATGACACACAACCAAGTTTTGTCATATGACACATTTGCTTGTTGGATACTTTACATTAAAAAATAAAAATTATATACGAAATTCCAATCTGTTGCGATTCAGATTTGATGATTACATTTTTTTGGTTATATTTTTTATAATTTTCGTAGTAAGCAATGACAATTCAAAATATCATGTTTTGACTATTTCTACTTTTACTGAGCATGTGCTTTATGAAAAAATTTCAAGTTTGTTTTTATAAAATTGTGAGTTTGTTTTTAAAAGAAAATTATAGAAAATTAATGCTCCTCTTACAAATTAACCAAGTGAATGTTTTAGCACGCTATTTCGTAAAGGTAGACTTTTTAATTTTAATTAATTCAAAGATCATTTCATTTATTTTATATTTTATGATTTCAGCCATAGCCATAGGATGTCAAATAACCTAAAAAGAAAAATTTAGGAAGAAGTATTACAATAATAAAAATAGTTGTATATTTCTGACATCTTGAAGGCTTTCATTATTTTAAATTGAAAGTATCATTTTCATGGATAGTGAATAAGTTTCATATGGAATTTTGAAAAAAATCAAAGTATTATTAAAAAAATAAATATTGAATCACTTCAACAATGTTTCAAAGATTTGGAAATTGTTTCATTTTTACCATAATTTTATCAGTTTTGCTTGATAATCAGAGATTTCTTATGTCATTTATAGCCCTGAGATTTCAAGCGAAAATATTAAAAAATTCGTTTTTTTTAATTCAATCTTTTATTGTCTATTTAAAAAATTGAAGTAAATTTCTTGAACTAGAAAATCTTATTTTTATGATTAATAAGTTTAACAACTGAATATTTAAACAGTAACTTTATTTTATAAATGGCTAAATTAAACTTCTCGAGGGTACATAAATAAATAAATAAATTAATTAATAATTAAATAAATAATTAAATAATAATAAAATAATAATTCAATAATACGCCGATCAAAACTATATATTTATTATTCGGTATATTATTCTGTACAAAATAAAATATTTAAATATTTATTAATTAATTAATTAATTTATGTACTCCTGAAAAGTTTACTATAGCCCAAATTTTTAATTATCTGAAATGAGGAAGGGACAATTTATGGTTATGGAGATAATATAGATAAATGTTTATTTGGTAAAAAGGTGTGAATTTTCCGTATAATATTTTCACTTCAGATACAACTACGATATAAAAATTATTATCTGCAAGCAAGGGAGATTTTGTTGAACATGAGTGATACACTGTAAACCCTCGTATCAAAATAAGAGTTGAGACTATTCATAAAAGAAAATTTTGTCAGTGAATAATAGAAAAAAGAGTCTAAATACATTATTACCCTTTTATCAATTTCAAATAATCGCTTTTATCATTTCTATCATTTATCATTTTCATCATTTCCATGCACCCATTTGATGAATCGGTTATAGGAAAATGTAATTGCTGATAAAGATGGGTATTTTGAAAAATTATTAAATTATATTTTATTAACTATTAATAAACTTTCTAATATAATGTTTTGAAACACTGTAACCACTATTTTCATATTAAATCCCATAACTTTTTAACGAAATCACTAGGTGGATTGATAAGTCTTTGATCTACACGGGGAAAAGCAGTTTTTGAAAACTTCTGTTTTACTATTCAACATAGCCTTCCTTAAGCTTAAGCAATTTCATCTAACGGTTTCAGATTTTTTAAAACCATCAAAAAATAGAATTTGTCAAACCCTCCGAATTATGAATCTGCTTCCCATTCCATTTCTTCGTTTGACTAAAATCCCCTACCTATAAGCAATCTCATCAAGTTTTTGAATAAGAAAAAGTCACTTATTTCATCTTCAAATGTGATCGTTTTGCTTAAAGTTCATTTTTCAACGGTACAGTAGTGCTGAGCAATATTTACCGGTGATTGTTCTATCTTTTTGAATATAGACGATGAATATTAACCCATATCCGTCCCAAAAAAATGTCTTTCACTTTCCCAGTAGATTGTTGCGTTTTTGGTCGTTTCGGAGCATTTATTAGCTTCTACCTATGTTTTTACTGCTTTGCTGGCTCTGTCATGTAGTAATGGATCCATGTTTCATCATTGGTGATGTATTGCCGCAAACATTAATATGAATCACATTGAAAAGCTTTAAACATTGGCCGGAATCATCAACTCGTTGTTGTTTTTGATCGTTTGTTAATGAACCTACTTTGCAATCACCTTTTCCATAACATGTGTTCATGAATACTTTTAAAAACACGTTTCGAATTTCTTTTGTATTTTTTATGAGTTCCAAAGTACTTGACTCACTGCGTTTAGCGTCTGTAATGCTCGTACAATCATGTCTAAATGCATTATATCAAAAAATAAAACTGATTTTGCTGGTGCAAATTCATTATAATGTTTATCAAGCCATTCCTTTCGTTGCACCGTTTTCCGATCAAAACAATTTTTCATTAACACAAAAAAGTCATCTTTTTTGATTGTTATAGTAAATAAACGGTTTAATTTAAATGGTTGTCAATATTTGAGATACAGATCTGAAAATTTAAAATTTGTCTCGTAACATAATACTTTATAAAATCATATATATTTTATACTTATGAAGCGATCTCTTGCCAAGACCAAAGACTTACCAAATCGCCTAGGATATATAAAGAGAAAAGGACAATTAGATTTTATTACAATATCATAAAGTTAAGAGAATTAAAGAATATTAGTCTTACTTTTATTCTTTTCGCACAGAAATCGTAAATGGTGAATGCTTTCTAAATTTATCGAGAGGAATATGTATGAAACATCCATATGGATTTCAGTTATCTAAAGAATTATGTTGTGGGGCATTTCAAGTTGCTTGGGGGGATCCATGTCAACGTTGTGAATTGGGAAGATGTGAGAAAGGATTTATCGAAATTGATGGAATTTGTCGAGGTATTCGATTTTAAAATCTACCAGGTTATAATTACTATTAAATGTTTTAGATATTAACGAATGTCAGTGGCCTCAAATATGCAAATCTGGAAAATGCATAAATGAACGTGGATCATTTAGGTAATTGTTAATTTTTTGGAGTAAATATAAATATTATATTCATTTATGTAACTAACACTTTAGTAATAATAAGCACATAATGAAATGAATTATCTTTGTAGGAACATAAGACTGATATTTAAAATATATTCATAAAGAAAATCCAGGATCCGACGAAGTTAATTTACCATAAACAATTGATTTGTCATTCAAGATCAATGAGTGATTATTGATCCAATTATATTTTATATAGTTCCAATCAGGGGTGATTTGATGTTCCTTTGAGGATTTGTAATGCGATCTGATATTTCGAATATTGATAGCGCATGAGAATCCAAGATAGAAGTGAGACATCGACCTTCATGACGAGCTGATGTTTCGAATATTGTAATATTGGGTTTTAGAAGTGACGTAAAATTGATAAAATTCCATGGTTTTATATACATTTTGAAATAAAAAGTGGCAATGTTCGAAAGAAAAACGAATATTAAAACAACGTGATTTAATTTAATAATGCATTTGTAATTTAATTATTAAATTAATATATTTATTAATTGGAATGTCATTAATTGGAATTTATAATACAGATTATTTTATATAATCTGTATTATAAAATGATTTTATTATCGATTAAAAAAATATTATAATTATTTTAAATTATATCTCTGTTTATTGACCATATCAAACAAACAAAACCATAGTATTCGCAAAAAATTATTATGTTATTATCTGTGCAAAATAATTGGGGTATTTATTATAATTGTTGTATAACCTTCGAATGACCTTTTGGTATATGAATACTTTTACATATTTTAATTGGTTCTAGCTGTAAGGTAATGAAAAGGAATAATGAAAATGAAATATTAAAATTTATTGTATATATAAAACTTTGCTCTAGGCTGTTACTATTTTCATTCATATTATTTGTATTATTTATATATATATATATATATATATATATATATATATATATATATATATATATATTAGTAAAAATTGTTTTAATTTATTATATTTTAGATGTCTGTGTTCTTCTTCATATCAATTTGATCCAATCCAGGCCGATTGCGTTCAAATGAAAAGTAAGCAACGGTTATATATGCTATTAATCGTTTGTAGTTGAATAATTATGATGCCGATGCGTAAAATAGTATCATATTTGACCATAATAGATGATATTTCATAATTTTATTGTCATATGATGGTAAGAATAAATTAACCATGACTGGTTGGTAAATGATGCCAAATGTATTATTGTACATATGAAGTGCAAAGTTTTTAAAACTCATTTTTTCTAACCACATTTTGTTCCACAGACGAATATATTAGGATTTCAACATTTATCGTTAATTTAGTTCTTGAATGTTATGATACCCTTCTGCAAGGGACGTGTTATGCCCTAGGTTGTACATGCCTTATCATAATAAGTTCAAAAAGTGCAATTAAGTAGTGACATTAATGGGCTGACTTATTTAAAATTTATCTGAGTAAAATTTTGGTGAAATTCCCAATTCTTATTGCTAATTTTTCCCTTTCCTTCTACTTCAACACTTCCAAACTACCTATAAGGAGTTCATTGTCTTACTTGGTTCATTTGCATCATCAAACGCTGTATCAAAACTTCTGCACTTAACTAATGGATCAAAAACAATCTTGATTAAAGATTTTATCTCATTACAGTTAATTTTTTCGAAATATCTTTTTTGCCATTTTTCGAACTTTTAATTTGATTTTACATTCGTCAACATTTTAATGAATGATTCATGAATTTATTGATGGTAGTATGATCCAAATTTAGATCAAATTATGATTCATTTTATTGAGTTTGATTTTGAGTTACTGAATTGAAATGGATGTTGTTTGTGTTGATAATTTCGGTGAAATGTTGATGACAAATGTTGATGTGATTTAGAAAAATGTGAACAAATTCCGAATCTGTGTGGACCTGGAATGGACTGTGTTTCGTTATCAATATACAATCACCTTTGTAAATGTTTACCTGGCTATGTGAAATCTCTCGATGGAAAATCTTGTAAGTACTAATTGGTTTGATAATCATAATAAAAAACAATTTCATAAAAAATGGTTTAAAAAGTTTTTACAAAAAAATCTTACTAAACGAATTTTCCAGTAATTAAACTCATTCTAAATTCTTTAATTCTTTTCACCATTGATCTTTCTCTCTTCATTTATTTTCAATAAAATATCTCTGAAATCTGAATCTATTTCCATTTTAACTATTTAACTGTTTCTGGTGAATAAACTGGTTATGAAAAATATATTGTTTGTTTAATGACGAGTGCATACAATGACAACAACATGTATACTCGAAACATAGAGAATTTATGTATAAAAGAAAAAATGAAGGAAAAGAGACAGTTTTGAATAAACAGTACTCTCATTCTCTTATATTTACGGAATTTAATTTTGCTCATTGGTTGTTGAGGGTCACGTATTCCGTTAACTTATACTGGTGACGGCTGGCATATACACATTGTATTTAATATATCTTTCGTTGTTTAATTCTGTATTCTGTAGCTAATAAATAATAAATTACACTATTTGGTTTTATAAAAATTAATAAAACTGAAGAAAAGGATTTACATCGATTGTTTAAATAATAAGTATGGATATTACAGGGTTTTTACCCGTATTTTGACAATCTAATCTCTTTTATTGTCAATATAACAAGTTAAATTGACAATATAAAGTGTTTTAATGACAATATTAAATTCAATTTTAACAATTTAAATATATTTTTTGACAAATTTGTAAAAATGAATCAAAAAAATGAATTCGAGGAGAATTCTTTAAATAACACAAATGTCGAAAATAATGAAAGCGAACAAATCCCACATCCGACCACCGATGTAGAAGTTCCAAATAAGGTTCTAATACAAAGGCGAAGGAATCAAACTACATCGAATGCTGATAGTGAAAGATTATTCGCTGCGTATGCAGTACAAACATTCATTACTGATATAAGCCGCGTTCTCGGTGTAAAAGGAGCAACAATATATGACATCCTGAAAATATATATTGCCAATGGAATAATTGAAGCCAGCAAGAGAGATGGTGAACAACGTAAGAAGTTTAACGATGCACAAAAAGTGCAAGTAAAGGAATTGGTTGATGCGAATTGCGCCCAATCGTTAAGCGCTCTTGTAGCAAAAATATTTAATGAATATGGTGTGCGGGTTTCCAAAACTTATGTTCACAATTTATTAACTTCCTTTAACTAGTCGTTTAAAAGACTTCACCAAAATTCCTGAAAGATGAAATTCTACTGATGTAATTTCCGCAAGAAGCAACTACGCACTTAATTTTAGTTTTGTTTTAAGTTTATATTTTGAGGAAGTACTTATATTTATTGATGAGATGGAATTTTATGTTTCAATGCGAACAACACGGGGCCGNATATATATATATTAGTAAAAATTGTTTTAATTTATTATATTTTAGATGTCTGTGTTCTTCTTCATATCAATTTGATCCAATCCAGGCCGATTGCGTTCAAATGAAAAGTAAGCAACGGTTATATATGCTATTAATCGTTTGTAGTTGAATAATTATGATGCCGATGCGTAAAATAGTATCATATTTGACCATAATAGATGATATTTCATAATTTTATTGTCATATGATGGTAAGAATAAATTAACCATGACTGGTTGGTAAATGATGCCAAATGTATTATTGTACATATGAAGTGCAAAGTTTTTAAAACTCATTTTTTCTAACCACATTTTGTTCCACAGACGAATATATTAGGATTTCAACATTTATCGTTAATTTAGTTCTTGAATGTTATGATACCCTTCTGCAAGGGACGTGTTATGCCCTAGGTTGTACATGCCTTATCATAATAAGTTCAAAAAGTGCAATTAAGTAGTGACATTAATGGGCTGACTTATTTAAAATTTATCTGAGTAAAATTTTGGTGAAATTCCCAATTCTTATTGCTAATTTTTCCCTTTCCTTCTACTTCAACACTTCCAAACTACCTATAAGGAGTTCATTGTCTTACTTGGTTCATTTGCATCATCAAACGCTGTATCAAAACTTCTGCACTTAACTAATGGATCAAAAACAATCTTGATTAAAGATTTTATCTCATTACAGTTAATTTTTTCGAAATATCTTTTTTGCCATTTTTCGAACTTTTAATTTGATTTTACATTCGTCAACATTTTAATGAATGATTCATGAATTTATTGATGGTAGTATGATCCAAATTTAGATCAAATTATGATTCATTTTATTGAGTTTGATTTTGAGTTACTGAATTGAAATGGATGTTGTTTGTGTTGATAATTTCGGTGAAATGTTGATGACAAATGTTGATGTGATTTAGAAAAATGTGAACAAATTCCGAATCTGTGTGGACCTGGAATGGACTGTGTTTCGTTATCAATATACAATCACCTTTGTAAATGTTTACCTGGCTATGTGAAATCTCTCGATGGAAAATCTTGTAAGTACTAATTGGTTTGATAATCATAATAAAAAACAATTTCATAAAAAATGGTTTAAAAAGTTTTTACAAAAAAATCTTACTAAACGAATTTTCCAGTAATTAAACTCATTCTAAATTCTTTAATTCTTTTCACCATTGATCTTTCTCTCTTCATTTATTTTCAATAAAATATCTCTGAAATCTGAATCTATTTCCATTTTAACTATTTAACTGTTTCTGGTGAATAAACTGGTTATGAAAAATATATTGTTTGTTTAATGACGAGTGCATACAATGACAACAACATGTATACTCGAAACATAGAGAATTTATGTATAAAAGAAAAAATGAAGGAAAAGAGACAGTTTTGAATAAACAGTACTCTCATTCTCTTATATTTACGGAATTTAATTTTGCTCATTGGTTGTTGAGGGTCACGTATTCCGTTAACTTATACTGGTGACGGCTGGCATATACACATTGTATTTAATATATCTTTCGTTGTTTAATTCTGTATTCTGTAGCTAATAAATAATAAATTACACTATTTGGTTTTATAAAAATTAATAAAACTGAAGAAAAAGGATTTACATCGATTGTTTAAATAATAAGTATGGATATTACAGGGTTTTTACCCGTATTTTGACAATCTAATCTCTTTTATTGTCAATATAACAAGTTAAATTGACAATATAAAGTGTTTTAATGACAATATTAAATTCAATTTTAACAATTTAAATATATTTTTTGACAAATTTGTAAAAATGAATCAAAAAAATGAATTCGAGGAGAATTCTTTAAATAACACAAATGTCGAAAATAATGAAAGCGAACAAATCCCACATCCGACCACCGATGTAGAAGTTCCAAATAAGGTTCTAATACAAAGGCGAAGGAATCAAACTACATCGAATGCTGATAGTGAAAGATTATTCGCTGCGTATGCAGTACAAACATTCATTACTGATATAAGCCGCGTTCTCGGTGTAAAAGGAGCAACAATATATGACATCCTGAAAATATATATTGCCAATGGAATAATTGAAGCCAGCAAGAGAGATGGTGAACAACGTAAGAAGTTTAACGATGCACAAAAAGTGCAAGTAAAGGAATTGGTTGATGCGAATTGCGCCCAATCGTTAAGCGCTCTTGTAGCAAAAATATTTAATGAATATGGTGTGCGGGTTTCCAAAACTTATGTTCACAATTTATTAACTTCCTTTAACTAGTCGTTTAAAAGACTTCACCAAAATTCCTGAAAGATGAAATTCTACTGATGTAATTTCCGCAAGAAGCAACTACGCACTTAATTTTAGTTTTGTTTTAAGTTTATATTTTGAGGAAGTACTTATATTTATTGATGAGATGGAATTTTATGTTTCAATGCGAACAACACGGGGCCGTTCACGCGTAGGCAGCCATATACTAAAAACGTACCGAACATTCGATCGCTTAATATATCGATAATTTGCACAATGAATAAACGTGGTTTAATTTTCTATAAGTATCATAATCGCGCAATTAATAAGGAATTAATAATGAATATATTAAGGAGTTTAAGTAGATTTAAACTGATAAGGAAATTTTTTGAGCATTATATATTATGGATAATGTGAAGTCCAGAAGTTATCAACACTATTATTGAGGAGTCAACAGAGCTAAGGAATCTATCACCGTACACGCCTCTTCTCAACCTTATTGAGAATATTTTTAGCAAGTTGAAGGAGATTATAAAAAATGGCCAATCCACAGAATGAAACAGAGTAATTGGATGCTATTGCTAATGGAAGTACTGTGGTGACTGCAAACGATTGTGGTGGATATTTAAGAAATATGTGGACTTATATACCAAGATGTATTAATGGAGAAGTTATAGTTGATTAAATAGGTTGTTATATTTTTGGTCAAAAATTGTATTTATTCTGTCATTAATATATTTTACATTGTCAAAGTTAGCTTATATTGTCAATTAAAATAATTATATTGTCAATAAAAGATTTTATATTGTTAAATTAGAGATTAAATCCCTGTAAATGAGCTATTTTAAATAAGTCAAATGTAATAAACAGAATATCAGTGTCGTCTAAACAACAACAAAATATTGGTTGAAGTGCTTGCTGAAATCATGTCAAGATATCTGACGAAACGATGGGCGAGGATCTAAGAAGGCTGACATCGAAGAGTGGCAACTAATAAATTTCCAGCGATTGACTAGTATATTTGATGGGGAAACACTGGGAAAATGTCAAAGATACTATAACGACCGATGCAAAAGTCAAAAATAGTTTTAAATACTTTCACCATTTCCAAATCAATGACTGACAAAATCAATCATTTTTCAATTTTCGAATAAGAAAGGGACATTACGCAAAACCTCGTCGCAAACAAAGCATGAGATGTGAAATTAAAAGAACTTTTACTCACAAAGCTGGAAACAAAAATTGAAGAAACAAGAATGGTAGGGAAGATTTATGAAACTAATGAAAATGTATGCTGTAAAGCTAAATATGTTAAAGCTATCTGCCAACGCATATATGCGAAAGTAATTGAATGTGGATAAATGAATGTGCAGCATAAATTACAAGATACAAGACGTACAACAGGGGTTCTCAATTAATATAAAAGCGCGGAACACCATTCACATGATTCTTTTACGCGGAACACTGGCAAAAAAATACTTGCACACAATGAGTGACCAATCACAAATTACTATAAATCTGTCGTAAACGTAAACAATGCCTTCTTATAAGCAAAGAAAATACCACGCGCAACAATAACAAGCAATAAAAACACTTTTATATTTGTATGTTTATATATCTGTGTAACGGCTTTCTTATTGAATCATCTTATAAAAAAAATTAATTGAGGTTTTTGATGATATATATCTTAAATGCAAATTTAAAGATAAAATGTCATATTTTCGCGGAACATGGGTTGAAAACCACTGACGTACAACATCACCAAGAAAAACGATAAGAAGTACCAGTAAACCTCTAACAATCAAGGAAAGATGAATATCTAATAAAAACATTAAAACAGTACTTGGAATACCATAAAACTAAAATGGATCAATTCCAGAGAGAGCAATTTACTAGAGTAAAGATAACAATAAACTTCCTAATAGGAAATTACAAACCGTTTCTGTTAAGAATATAGCAAAAATATATAAACGAAGATGTTATGTGACTCGGGTGCACCAGTAATAATGATGAGCAAGAGTTTATGGGAGAAAATAGGAATGCCAAAACTTCGACCTTGTGGAATATTATTATGTGGAATTTTTACTGCCTGGGAAAAGAATCAATGGGATATTTAATGATTCCAGATACAAAGAACCAGAAAAATAAGAATATTACAATAAAAATCTTAAAATAGATCAAACCCGAATTCATAGGTGGTGTTAATACAATGAAAGAGTTTATAGTAAAATTAATGGAAATCAACAACATAGAAGCCATGTGAATAAGATTTATATTAATGATTAATAAATAAAATAAATAACCCTCACCCGGAAAATGTGAATTCAACAAAACAGAACTATTCTTTCTTGAACACTCAGTTAAAAGAAATGGTATTTACTCAAACAAAAAAGATCAAAGAAATAGAAAAAGCGAAAATACCAAAATGCTCGTTAAAATTTACAAGTTATTACATTAGATTCATAAAGAACTATGTAAGGATTACGGAACCACTATATGCAGCAACATCAGGATGTGAAAAGATATAATTTGGACTAATAAATATAATGAAAGTTTTAATAGCGCACGAGAAAGGTTACTGTATAATTGGGAAGGAACTCTTAGCGGTATGAATATGTTATGTATTTTAGGCCATTTCTTGACGGAATCAAGTTAATATTTCACACAAATCATAATCCACTGGTGTTTATGAATTCCATAGACATCAATTAACTTACAATTTCAGACACGGGTGACTAACCTCGCTAAATATAACTTTGAGCTGAAATACAGAAATGAAGAAGACCATTCAAATGCGGATGAGTTGTAGAAACTAATATGCATGTTTTGGACGCAATGCCAAACAAGGCATGAACAAGTCATAGAAGACAAGTCAAGGGTTAGGAATTAGTACAGCAACAAAATAATTTTTAAATTCAAAGAACTACGAGAGATGCAAGGAAATTAGCCGGTACCGAAAACAAATAATTGTTTTCTGTTTAATGTATAGAATGCAAAAATTGACGGAGAATAATTAGCTGTCGAAAAGAACAACAATTAATCTTGAATAAAGGTTTTAAATACAAGTTTTTTAATTGATTTGTCTTAAAGATTCAAAAGACTTTAATAAATTTGAGAATTTTAGGCTCAAAACCTTCGGCCACCAAATACAACATGTGTCGATTTTATGGGCCCTACGTATGTCATTTCGGAAAATGTATAGCAGATGGTTATAACTACAAATGTGAATGTAATCAAGGCTACATAGCGTCAAGTGATGGTAAATCCTGCAAAAGTGAAATTTATGAGATATAAATATAAATGATTATCATTTCGTCTATTATCAGAAACAGTTGACTTTTGTACTCGATATAGTGGTGTGGTTTGTCCTAACGGGAAATGTGTTTCGTTATCCAACGATTATATTTGCCAATGTGATCCTGGTTATACATCGTCGTATGACAGGAAGAAATGCACAAGTTAGTTTATTTTGTTTCGGAGGATGATTTACTTTTTACATAGGTATATGTGATTTATATCCAAGAAGTCTCTGCCCGGATGGTCAATGCATTCCTCAGTCAAACAATGGTTATGAATGCCGGTGTCTTCCAGGTTTCGCACTGATGGGTAAAGGCAAACAGTGTCGAAGAATAATGAGCGACCAATCAGGTAGCAGTTAATTTTATTATAATTATTAAATAACTAGCATTACTACCAAGCTGCACTACGGATCTTAATCTTGTTATACGTAATAATGTTTTTTCTGTAAAGGAACTGTAAAATTTTGTTGCAAAGTTCATTTAAAAATCTCTTAAGTGAAAAGAAAAGAAAGTTAATTTACTCACGTTATCGGATGTATATATTCTTATTTATTATTTCATTACTGCTACTGTTGCCTCCAGACACTTGATACCCCTTGCTATTAACAAGTTCATGAAAGTTTGGCACCAGTGACAGTGTTGACTTAAGATGTTCGTTAGAAAGTTTCGAGCGAAACCGAGTTTTGATTATATTCATTACAGAAAAATGCTGTTCACATACGTATGTACTTCCGAACATGGTCATTATCTTTGAAGCTAAACATTTAATCATAGAATAATTTGGTCCAACATATTGATAAAATGTGCCAATATCAACATCAGAAAATTTGTTCCTCAAAATAGAATCGCACTGGAACTCAATTAATTTTAGTTGAAGTAGATCTGATGTCTCATTAACATTAACCGAGAACTGATTCTGAAAAATTACAATGACTTTTTCAACGAGGGAAAGTGCCTTTCAAAAACCTGTAATTTTTTATTGCGCCCTTGCATTTTTGTATTCAGAAAATTTAAGTGTCTGATAATATCAACCATGAATGCAAGATCTTGAGTAGGTAGTTAGGAGCCCGCTGGAACAATTACCCCCTCCCCCCCTGTTCCACGATTTTTTTTGTTCCACGATTTTTTTTTGTTGCAACTTTTTATTACGCAATTGTTCCACACTATAGCGAGGGGGTCTCGATGGTCCTGGGATTTTCAATACAAAAAAATTTTTTTCAATAGAAAAAGGTGGTCTACACTAAAAAAGAGTGGTAATTTAAGGTCTCAGGATATTTTCAATACAAAAAGCTGGTCTACACTAAAAAAGCATGGATTATTCACACTATAGTGAGAGGGTCTCGATGGTCCTGGGATTTCCAATAGAAAAAGGTGGTCTTCAATAAAAAAGCATGGTAATTTAAGGTCTCAGGATATTTTCAATACAAAAATCCGACTATCACTAAAAAGCATGGAATTTTCTAGGTCAATTCAGGTGGGTCTCCTTGGTCCTGAGAATTTCAATAGAAAAGGTGGTCTACACTAAAAAACATGGTAAATTTTTTAAAATAAAGCAAATTATGGGTCTAAAAATTGAATTACAGTAAATTATGGGTCTAAAAATTGAATTACAGTAAATTATGGTCCTAAAAAATTAAATTACAGTAAATTAAGGTTCTAAAAATTAAATTAAAGTAAATAATGGTCCAAATTTTAAAATTAAAGTAAATTTAGGTTCTAAAAAATTAAATTAAAGTTAATTAACGTCAAAATTTTAAAATTAAGTAATCAAAGTAAAAAATTTTAAATAAGTAAATTATAGTAATAATTTTTAAATAAGTAATGTAATAAGTAAATTAAAGTAAGATTTTTAAATTTATTAACAAAAAGTTGAAATAATAGAAGGTGTTTGAGAATTGAATTAAAAAATTTCAATTCTCAAACACCTTCTATTATTTCAATTTTTTGTTAATAAATTTAAAAATCTTACTTTAATTTACTTATTACATTACTTATTTAAAAATTATTACTATAATTTACTTATTTAAAATTTTTTACTTTGATTACTTAATTTTAAAATTTGGACGTTAATTAACTTTAATTTAATTTTTTAGAACCTAAATTTACTTTAATTTTAAAATTTGGACCATTATTTACTTTAATTTAATTTTTAGAACCTTAATTTACTGTAATTTAATTTTTTAGGACCATAATTTACTGTAATTCAATTTTTAGACCCATAATTTACTGTAATTCAATTTTTAGACCCATAATTTGCTTTATTTTAAAAAATTTACCATGTTTTTTAGTGTAGACCACCTTTTTCTATTGAAATTCTCAGGACCAAGGAGACCCACCTGAATTGACCTAGAAAATTCCATGCTTATTAGTGATAGTCGGATTTTTGTATTGAAAATATCCTAAGACCTTAAATTACCATGCTTTTTAGTATAGACCACCTTTTTGTATTTAAAATATCCTGAGACCTTAAATTACCATGCTTTTTTAGTGGTAGTCGGATTTTTGTATTGAAAAAAAATTTTTTGTTTTGAAAATCCCAGGAAAAATCCCCAGAAAACCCCCTCACTATAGTCTGAATAATCCATGCTTTTTTATTGAAGACCACCTTTTTCTATTGAAAAAAATTTTTTGTATTGAAAATTCCTGGATCAATCGAGGCCCCCTCACTATAGTCTGAAAAATCCATGCTTTTTTATTGATAGTCGGATTTTTGTATTGAAAATATTCTGAGACCTTAAATTACCATGCTTTTTTATTGAAGACCACCTTTTTCTATTGGAAATCCCAGGACCATCGAGACCCTCTCACTATAGTGTGAATAATCCATGCTTTTTTAGTGTAGACCAGCTTTTTGTATTGAAAATATCCTGAGACCTTAAATTACCACTCTTTTTTAGTGTAGACCACCTTTTTCTATTGAAAAAAATTTTTTTGTATTGAAATTCTCAGGACCATCGAGACCCCCTCACTATAGTGTGAAAAATCCTTGGCTTTTTTAGTGGTAGTCGGATTTTTGTATTGAAAAATTTTTTTTTGTATTGAAAATCCCAGGACCATCGAGACCCCCTCGCTATAGTGTGAAAATTCCATGCTTTTTTATTGAGACCGCCTTTTTCTATTGAAAAAATTTTTTTTGTATTGAAAATCCCAGGACCATCGAGACCCCCTCACTATAGTGTGGAACAATTGCGTAATAAAAAGTTGCAACAAAAAAAAATCGTGGAACAAAAAAAATCGTGGAACAGGGGGGGGGGTAATTGTTCCAGTGGGCTCCTAACTACCTACTATCTTGAATCCATTTATCATCTTTAAGTTCATGCACTTCATTGTCTCCCAGTTCCATAAACATTTGTATTTCTCTGCGCAGTTCGTAAAATTGCTTTAGTACAACTTCCGACTCAACCAGCGAACATCATTGTGATATGGCAACCCAGCTGTTATATTGTATTCCTCCAACAAGCAGTTGAACTGCCTGTGGTTTAGGCCTCGCGCTCTAATGAAATTCACTGCCTTTATAACGACACTCATGATGTGGTCCATTTTGTAATATTTTGCTGTACAATAATTCTGTGTATAATGCAAATTATAAAATTTCTGATTTGAATTCACAGGTAACAGATTTTCCTTTAGTTTTGTCGCCACTCCAGCTTTTCTACCAACCATTTGTGGTGCTCCATCTGTGGTTAAACTGACAAGTTGTTCCCAATCAACATCTAATTTATCAAGTGCCCCTTTCAAGCTTTCAAAGATGTCATTAGATGTTGTTGTTACTTTCATTGGTACCAATTCTACAAACGCTTCTGTTAAATACATATTTTTATCCACACCACGTATCAGTTATGTCGGTGCTTTCTAGGGTTTGCAATCAAGTACCCGAGTACTCGAATACCCGCCATTTTCGGTAGTTGCACGGGTAATTTAATACCAGAGTAATTCGAATCGAGTACCCGGGATTCAAAATTCGGTTAAATTATTTAAAAAAATATCTAAATCACTATATGAAAATTCCGAAACTTAAAGTTTAACTAAAATGAGTATTATTGCTTATAGGGATTTTAAGAAATGTTGACAATATTGGGTAGTATTGCAATAGCAATACTGAGTTAAAATCAGCTGATTTTTATTTATATTGATTTCAGTTTTCAAATGTAAATCGGTTTAATTCACTAGTCAAATCTTAATTCATTTAAAACTATATTTATTTTACTTTATGTATGCTCTTTTCTATAAATAATAAATAAATTATTTTTTACAGAAAGTTATATATTTTTTTAGTTTTATTTACCCGTTGCTAAAATGAGCAAACGAAAGTCTGAAGTATGGAATCATTTTCAAAAAATAGATAAAGGCGAAGCTAAATGCTATGATTGCGGAGCACGACTAAGTTGTAAGGGGGGAAATACTACTGGTTTAATTAACCATCTAAAACTTCACAGAATTTTTATTAATGCAAGCAACTTTGATGAATTAAATTCTGAGGCTTCAACATCTAAACAAAATAAGTCATCTAATTCATTAATTACGAATTTCATAAAAAAGGAAAGTTTGAATGAAATTTTATCAAAATGCGCAGCCAAGGATGGATTTTCGTTCAATGCCATTGTTCATTCTGATGCAATTAGAGGATATGTTGCGAGCCGCCATTATAATATGCCGAGAAGCTGCAATACAGTTCGCAAGAATATATTAGATTTTTTTGAGGAAAAAAAAGTTGAAACAAAAAACGAATTACAGAAATTATTAAGTTTGAAGAAGAAATTTAGTATTTCCGTTGATGAGTGGACAGACGTTTCAATGCGGAGATATTTGAATGTTAATTTACGGTCATCGAATTTGCAACAGTTTGCTCTTGGCTTAGTAACAATCACAGGAAAGTGTACAGCTGAAAAAACCAAAGAATTGGTGGAAAATATTTTGAGAGAATTTGGTGTAAGTCTAAGGAAAGATATTTTTGCTTCAACAAATGATGGTGCCAGCGTGATGGTAAAATACTGTTCACTTATTACCGCTGAGAAACAGCTATGTTATAACCATGCTGTACATTTGGCTGTACTTAAAGTTATATATAAAAAGATTAATTCAGATGATATTGCAAATGTTGAAAAAGATGATGAGGATGAGCTTTTCTGTGGAGACGAAGGAGATGACCAAGAAGATGACGAAAATTTAGTAATTGTAGAAGATTCACAAAATCATGTCTTAATTTCAGATATTAAACCAGCATTATACGAAATGAAAAAAATGATTAAATTTCTCAGAAATTCATCAATACGAACAGAAATTTTATTAAAACATGTACGACAACAAGAAGTACATGAACTAAAATTGATATTAGATGTACCAACACGTTGGAACTCATTGGCTCAATCTATAAATAGATTCCTAAAACTAATTAATTGCATAAATAATGCATTAGATGAACTTGGTTTCCAATGTTTTAATGAAGATTATGTTAGTGTTTTAAAAAATGTGTCAACTACACTTGAGCCAGCCATGTTAGCTGTAGAACAACTGAGTAAAGACAGTGCTAATTTATTGACAGCAGAAGGTACAATGTTATACGTTTTCCAAAGATTGAAGAAAATTAATACAGAATTTTCGCTGAATTTATTTGAAATATTGAAGATTGAAATTGAAAAACGTAGAAATAAAGAATTAATATCATTACTATTATTCTTACACCATGGTACTTTTCCAAAACAAAATGAAAATGATTTTTTAAACTATTCTTCAAAATTTATTACAAAGAATTTTGCAAAACAAATGTTTCACAGGCTGTTTTAAGAAGAGGGAAGTAATCAAAGTGAAATTGATGAAGAGTCAGAAATTGAAATAGAGGATGATGAACGTATAGAAGCTGAACACTACAATTTACAAAAAAGTATCGAATCTATAACAAAATTAAAACATCATAAATCTAGTTTTAATATTGACAAAGAATTCAAATTTATTGAGGGAAACGATGGCAAAAGAAGTAGCAATATGAATAATTTATATGAAGCTCTATTGTCAATAAGCCCAACATCAACATCATCTGAGAGGGTATTTTCAGTTGCTAGTAATACTATTAATAAAGTACGCAATAGATTAGGCACAGATACTGTTAACGCATTGGTATTTTTAAAATATTATTTTAATAAAAATAATCAGTTATTTTTGTAGTTATTTTTGTATTTATACTTATGTATTGTGAAATTTCACTATTAATTTTTTCTTTGTTTTTTGTTGAATAAATGAATTTGTTTTGTTTTTGTTTATATTAATTAAAAATTAGTTCTTTACTTTGTTTTTATTCATAAAATAATTTTTTTTCGATTACCCGGGTATTAAGATTTCGGGTAATTTGCAACTGAAAATGCAGTGAAGCACCGAACTTCCTTCTTGAGTTGACAATTAATATTCTCTGACATTTCATTAATTCTTTCTGCAACTGTATTTTTTGATAAGTTTATTTTCGCAAAAGCTGGACGTTTTTCTGGGAAAATATCTTCTGAAGCCATCAACAATCATTTCTTTATAAAGTCCCCTTCCGAAAAAGGCTTCGACGACACAGCTATTTCATGTGCAATCCTGTAACTTGACTTAACTATAGCATTACTGACTTCATTAACCCCCTTAAATACTGACTGCTGCTTATTCAGTGACTGTTCTAATTGTTTAACTTTATCTTCACGTAACTTACCGCGGTATTTATTAAACTTCGAATCATGGTTCGTTTCATAATGTCTTCGAACATTATAACCTTTTGCAACAGCAATCTGTTTGTTACAAATTAAATATGTCGGCTTTCCATTAATGTCAACCGAAAAGTACGATAGTCTCCAGTTTTTCTGCACCACCCGACACTCTTCGTTAAGTTTTCTTTGCTTTAAAAACATGGTTATAAGTTCAGAAAATAAAGTAAAAGCACAAACAATACACAAATATTAATTCGAAAAGTTACAACGCTTAAATGCCACAAATTATCATAAATGACTAATATTTACCATTGAGCCAGAACAACTAAATTAGACAAGTACGACAACTTTGCCGTAGGTGCGAGGGGATTATCGTCGTATCTCTTTTCCTGGTGCCAGACCATCAGATATATACACTAAGGTCCGTTCGCACGACTAATGTTTTGTCGGCAATCTTGTATTATCATCTGTCATGCAAAATATATAAGTATATCGCATTGTGTTTATATTGCACATAACTTAATTATTTTAGAAATTCCGCGACTAGTGATTCTACAAATTGTGAGATCTAATTCAATTTTATAATGCAAACTCTGTTCTTCTAATAACGAAGAAATAATAATATTATTGTCATTTGACACATGGATCTCATTTGTTCACATTTAAACTAGATACTTAATATTGTAGATACTCGAGTATACCATGAGGTTTTTGTGCCACAAAATTGGATAAAACGTGTGGATCGAAATATATTCGAGATACTGTAGATAAAAAATTGTAAGTTTTATGTACCGAACTGAATTTTGTACTTCGCGTTATATTCACGCCTTGAGCTTTTCGTCCATTTCTGATATAAATTTCTATCTCACGTGATACTCGAGTATCTACGGTAAGTAATTAATCCTTTTACTGACAAACACCAAAGTTATACAATAATTTTCATAGTCATATTACATGTAAAATATTATCTTTGCATCAATATTTTATCCATTCATATTTTACTTAGTTTGTCAGATAGTTTATCACAATTTTCTAAATTATATATCGAATAAACTGAAAAATAATTAAAAATATTTATAAAACGACGTTGTTACATAATTATTTTTTTTTATTTCAAAAAATATTTTTTAGATGCTTATTTAAATTATTTTGCAAATTTGGCGGCCCTGAGCAGCTGCCTAGTCTGTTTAACGGAAGAACCGGGTCTGTTTATATATAGCAAATTAAAAGATGTAATTTTCTGCTAGAACTACTCATTTAATATTCTCCACTTTGAACTAAACATTATCTCCTTTTATATTTTTTATTCTCCCCATGAGAATAATAAAGTCTTACTTTCGAAAATCTTTATGACTATTTTTTTTTNATTGAGCCAGAACAACTAAATTAGACAAGTACGACAACTTTGCCGTAGGTGCGAGGGGATTATCGTCGTATCTCTTTTCCTGGTGCCAGACCATCAGATATATACACTAAGGTCCGTTCGCACGACTAATGTTTTGTCGGCAATCTTGTATTATCATCTGTCATGCAAAATATATAAGTATATCGCATTGTGTTTATATTGCACATAACTTAATTATTTTAGAAATTCCGCGACTAGTGATTCTACAAATTGTGAGATCTAATTCAATTTTATAATGCAAACTCTGTTCTTCTAATAACGAAGAAATAATAATATTATTGTCATTTGACACATGGATCTCATTTGTTCACATTTAAACTAGATACTTAATATTGTAGATACTCGAGTATACCATGAGGTTTTTGTGCCACAAAATTGGATAAAACGTGTGGATCGAAATATATTCGAGATACTGTAGATAAAAAATTGTAAGTTTTATGTACCGAACTGAATTTTGTACTTCGCGTTATATTCACGCCTTGAGCTTTTCGTCCATTTCTGATATAAATTTCTATCTCACGTGATACTCGAGTATCTACGGTAAGTAATTAATCCTTTTACTGACAAACACCAAAGTTATACAATAATTTTCATAGTCATATTACATGTAAAATATTATCTTTGCATCAATATTTTATCCATTCATATTTTACTTAGTTTGTCAGATAGTTTATCACAATTTTCTAAATTATATATCGAATAAACTGAAAAATAATTAAAAATATTTATAAAACGACGTTGTTACATAATTATTTTTTTTTATTTCAAAAAATATTTTTTAGATGCTTATTTAAATTATTTTGCAAATTTGGCGGCCCTGAGCAGCTGCCTAGTCTGTTTAACGGAAGAACCGGGTCTGTTTATATATAGCAAATTAAAAGATGTAATTTTCTGCTAGAACTACTCATTTAATATTCTCCACTTTGAACTAAACATTATCTCCTTTTATATTTTTTATTCTCCCCATGAGAATAATAAAGTCTTACTTTCGAAAATCTTTATGACTATTTTTTTTATTTCAGAAATAAGTCCTCTATCTTCAAATGAAGATTCAAAATCTTCTCAAGGTGACATTGACTTTTGTTCCTATTCATACTACAGGGATCAATGCAATGGTGGAGCTTGTATAAATATGAAAAATCATTATCGTTGTGAATGTCTTCAGGGATTTGTTTTGGAAAAGCAAGGCCAAGCATGTAAAGAAAAAGGTATGAAAGTTTCATATCAATATCTAATATTAATGTTTCAATAGTTGCATATAAGACAAACCAAATGAATGATGTAGCTAGTAGTTTTAATTTAAAAACACAATGTGATAAATTTGGATCATTTCTGTGTAACAATGGTAGATGTATCGAGTCTGGTTCGTCTTATCAGTGTCAATGTAATACTGGATACCAAGTATCATTGGATGGAAAACAGTGTTCAGGTATTTATATTATCTTTAATGTTTCAAGCAAGTACTTTTAGATATTGATGAATGTTCAATGAATCCATCAATCTGTGATCAAGGAACTTGCATCAACAGTCCTGGGAGTTATCAATGCAGCTGTTTTGATGGCTTCACGATTCATAATATGCCAGGAGGACCAAAGTGTTATGGTAATTTCAGTATGAATTTCTTTCAAATTTCGCTTCCTTTAGATCGAAATGAGTGCACTGAAACAGCATCACTCTGCAAAAACGGAATCTGTAGAAATACCCATGGCTCCTTTGAATGTCAATGTAACTCTGGATATATTTCTTCAAACAAAAAGCAGGATTGTGTTTCCGTGCAAGATAATTCAGGTTTAACAATTTTTCTAAAAAATAAAATTAAAGAAATTATAGTCAACATATAATTATTATTTGTCATTTTATAATATTTATAATACTTAAAACTTTGACAACAATTCAAATTATTTCATTTTTGCTTTGTTGGACAAAAGCTAATAAAAATAGCACGGTGCGTGGGGTGTTACAAGAAATTAAGCAATAAACAGGCACGCACTATTGCTGAAAATCGAATAAGACAGAGCAACACTCGTAATAGTAAATGCTTAAATATTATTATATCGAATGCTTCAATGGGCTTCATAAAAAGTGTGGATAATTTTTCAATTATATTTGTTGTTTTTGATCTTAATTATTCCTGTCCAAAAAAATAGTTTAAAAGCAGAGTCATTCTTGAGGCTATTGTTTGTAGGAGATTCGTAGGGTTTCTAATAACTCTAAATAATCATAAAAATCCACAAAAAGTCAAAGGTTTAAAACAATCAGTCTGACGGGTGAGTGATTGTAAGTGTTAATAGAAAAGGTAAGATTAAACATTATTTCCATTTAAAACTAAACTTTTAAAATTTTAAAATCACGAATTTATTGATTTAATGCAGGGGTGGGGAACCTTTTTATTTCCATAGGCCACATTAAAATTTGTCGTCTTCAAATAAGGCCGCAGTCAAAAAGTATTTCGATTATATTTCGTTCTTTGTACTCGGCGAGATGCTTGTACAGTACGGTATATATACAATTCAGTAGTTACAAGCATTTTTATTTGTAAATCCTCAAAATTCATGGTTTTTTATATAAATTAAGATTTATTTTGATAAGGCTCCGGAGGCCACATGCGGCCTAAAGGCCGCAGGTTCCCCACCCCTGATTTAATGTCTTAAATGAAGAAAAAGAAATGGAAAATACTTAGTCAGTGAAGATAAAAAATGATTTTATTGGTAAAAATAAACGAGGACAAAAATCAGAACCCAATGAATAAACTTGGAATTTAAATGAAACTTTTATGTGTTTGCCAAATGTTATTTTATATTACATTTGATAAAAACGGTGCTCAGAACTTGCGTTACACGGGGAAAATCTTTTGATTTAAAAGCATAATAAAAATAAATGAAATTTTAAAATATTGCATTAATGAAATATTTCAGTATTTTTGACGCCATGGAAATAAATCGCTATAAAATATAAAATATTTGTGATGGTTATATGATTTAATTTGATTGCATCGAAATTTAAAAATAAAATTCCCAAAGGTTTTATAAGTTGAAATTGTAAAACCATTTGTAAAATTGTGGAATTCATTGTTGAATATGATATCCAAACAATATTTGATAGTCAACAGTTTAAAAGTAAGCAAGATTTTTAAAAGCGCCACTGAAGCATTACAGTAATGCGTTCATATAAAGCGGTTTTATAGGGATATTTGTCATAATAAAATAAAATTTTAATTTATTTTTACGGAAATGACAAAAAAAAATATTTTAAAAAGAATTGAAAAGTATTGCATGTATTTTATTAGGATGTAAGTGAGTTGTTCTGAATTAGAAATAAATTTGTTTTAATAATTTGAAGCAAATAAAAAAATCACTTTTGAATTTTTGTACAAATACTTCAAAAGCTTTTTTGTATAGGGAATATTTTCTCACCAATTTTCGTATAGGGTATTTTGGGTTCAGGCTTTTTCGAACCAGTTTATGGTCTCATGAATTTTTGAACTAGATAACATAGCTAAATAACACTAAAGTGAACCTAAAAACCCCAGAATATTTAGTGTGAGTTTCACATTGACATAAATCCTGAGGCTTCCTGCTGACTCTAGACTTTTTATCAAGACTTTAAATCTCAAGACAAATATCTGACAGGGTATACTGCTAAAATACTATTCCTCACTTTGTTTCCCAACTCTTATTAATCATAATGTAATAATTATATTTATTTATTATAAGCTTTATAATTTATTGTTTAGAGGAAAATTAATTTTTAAAAAATTTGTGGAAAACCCATATTTCACTCACTCTTCAGTAGAATTCTGGTTGAGTCTCTATTACTCTGTCATTTGCAGTCTCCGCTAAATCACTAAACCACAGTGGTTATCATTGACAAAATGTTGAATTATTTTGCGGAATAAATAAAATTTTTATCAACAGATCATTTAATAACATTTTCATAGATCAAAGATACGATACAGAGTCTACAAAAATCTGCAAAAAATGCTCCCATTACTGCAAATTTTCGAATGGGGTATTCAAATGTTCGTGTCCAAACGGACTGGATGCAGTACTGGAAACAGGGTACTGAATTCTAATTCCATAATTAATTGAATCGGTTCTAATTTGATAGATTATGTGCCAAAGTGTCACAAATAGTAGATGTTCAATTCGATATTCCTGACAATGTCAGAGTTAAGCGCAACACCCATCCTAGCTTAAATAATGTTTATTTTGAGGTTGTTTCTGCAACTGATATAGAAGATTTCCGATCCAATGTGACAACACAGTTCAACGATATTGTCTTGGACAAGTGCGAATCCTGGACAGAACATAAACCGAATTCTGGAGTTCGCTGTTTTTATCATAAGATATCATAAAGACTTGATTTGCCTCCTCATTAAACTAATAACATGCCATGACAAAATATTATTAACAGGATATTCGGATCCCAACGGTTTTATTTCACGTTTATGTATGCATTCATATCTTGAATCATCTTGATGCTGTAAATTTTCACGATGCATTGACGGTCGCTTGAGACATAAAGATTTATTAATACATTATAACATTTTTTATTCTTACTCAACTTCTATTTTCTCTACATTTGGCATTGTGCTTGGCTTGGTGAAGAATTTATATCAAAAGAAATGTCACAATCATAAATTATTAAAATTAAAAAAGTGAAAGGAAATTAATTTAAATATAAAAGTATATTGATGCATAAAATGGTAAAGTTTTGCTGAAATCCTATAAAAAGCAAAGTTGAAACTCGTGCTTACAATACCGGTATTGTTTTCGATTTCGGGATCCCGGTACCGAGATTGTCAAATACCGGAACCTCCAGTGCTAGCACTGATATCGACATTGTCAAATACCGGAACTCTCAATGAGATGCTGATATCGAAATTGTCTATTTTTAATCACATTCTCTATCTGTAATCTATTTTATTATGAAAAAAATAATATTTTCCGTACTACATACCAAAGATCTCAAACAATTAAATTTTAGAATCTCTATTGATGTCATTCAAGTATAAATTTTCAAGTTCCAATTCAAAAAGGCTATTTCAGCTTTTAAATTATTTTGTCATAATATTTAGAAACTGCAGCAATATATCTTTTAGTAAAATCTTCTTTGGAATAATCATCCATTTCATCCTTATCAAAATAACTTTCAATTATTTCAATGATTGGTATTTTGTACGAGATCTTTAACAGTCAGAGTTGAAAGTCATGTATAATGCAAAGTCGCTGATCTCATTTTCTTCAACTTCAAACTTCCTTCATAATTACCCCCCCCCCCCAATTAGTTATGAACTTCTACACTAGATCTTCGTCTTTGTCCTTATTAAGTTTTCTAACAATACAAGATTATCCAAGGTTCCAAAACATCTTTACACTTATTCTTTAAACTTATTTGAACCCATTGATTACTTTAATTTTAAAATTTGGATCATAATTAACTTATTTGAACCCATTGATTACTTAAATTAAAATCTTAGACCATAATTTACTTTAATTTAAAAATTTGAACCTTAATTTACTTTAATTTAATTTTTTAGGACCTTAATTTACCTATTTGAGCCCATTCATTACTTTAAATTAAATATTTAGACCTTAATTTACTTTAATTTTAAAAATTGAACCTTAATTTACTTTAATTTAAAAATTTGGACCATAATTACTTATTTGAACCAATTGATTACTTAATTTTAAAATTTGAACCATAATTTACTGTAATTCAAAAATCTAAGCCATTAATTTACTTTAATTTAAAATTTTAGACCATAATATCCGGAGACCTTAAATTACCATGCTTTTTTTAGTGATAGTCGGATTTTGTATTGAAAATATTCTGAGACCTTAAATTACCACTGTTTTTTAGTGTGACCACCTTTTTCTATTGAAAATCCCAGGACTAAGGAGACCCCCCTCACTATAATCTTTATAATCCTTGGCTTTTTTAGTGATAGTCGGATTTTGTATTGGATCAATCGAGACACCCTCACTATAGTCTGAAAAAAAATTTATTTGTATTGAAAAAAAATTTTTGTATTGAAAATTCCAAAAAGCAAAAAATAAGTAAGTTGCGGCAGAACCTCCCCCCCCCCCCCCAGGGGTCATTGCTGTGGAGGGCTACTAACTACCTACTAATATTGTTATCAAATTTGACTGTTTTTAAATTCGTATTAGTATTAATATACTTCTTGATAATATCAGCTTGTTTAAATTTAACTGCTTTATGAATATTGAACCTAATGAAAAAATGACCTTGAGAGGAGAAGATATTGACACAGAAAGCTCACGATATCCTGTATTCTCATCTCATTTAACACAGTGCTTATTGACGAATGTCAAACTCCCATGAATTCTTCCTTAAGTTAAACATCTCCATTTCTTATAACAACTCAATGATTTAATATAAAGTCATAAGGGCTGATCCCAATGATATACCAAGTATTCAGTAAAGTTAAGGGGTTCTAATCGATTATGGGATAAGGATGTCTCAAAACTGCTGGAAGAAATCAGCCAAAAGAAAAACATCCAATTTTAAATAAATCCACTGATAATTCATCATAGTTATACAATCGATTTCTTGACAAATCAGTTGCGCCTTTTAATATCTTTCTTCCTTGACATCTTTTCAAAATGGTAGCAACTCCGTGGTTAAAATTCCAGAGCTTCTTGACTTGTATCATAATTATATGGATATACTCCTTTTTATTCCAATATAGTACCATTCTTCACTTTTGTTTTGATAATATTTGCTCCGAGTTTCTTCATTTTTTACTGCCTCCAAACTAGTATTAAAAGTAGATACCAATTTCCATGACTTTGTTAGTCGAATCATTTTAGTTTCGTTACCAAAAATATAATTGGAATCAGATTCAGATGAATATTCCGGAATTTCTGAGGCCATAACCATTTAGTAACGCCATGTTTTTTGCAAAAACAGATTTGAAATATTAAATAAATATTCAAAAATAAACTAAATAAAGTTTTGAATTTTTTAATGCTAGAATTAAAAACTGTTATATTTACTAACCATTATTACTGAAACTGAATCCGTGTGTATCATTTGTGTACTATAGAACAGTGTTTCTCAACCCAAAAAGCAGTACGGACCGTAAATAATCTCAATTTTTTTCACGACCCGTAAATTCAGTTTGACTTTACAATCTAATAAAATTAATAATTTAAAAAAAAGTTAACAGATGAACAAAATATTTATTATAAAAGGATCAACAATAACGAAATCAAAACAATTAGAAACATAATTTTATAAATTAATGTGATTGTTGTTGCTCTTTCTCTCGTACCAGTTTGTCTATTCTTGGTTTTAAAGAAGTGATAGCAAGTCGCAAAGCAGGGCCAGTAAATAACCTGTTTCTCTTCTTCGTTTTAATAATTGACATTGCTGAAAATGCTGATTCACACAAGTAATTTGTAGAAAAGGGTAATAAAATGTGAATGGCAATTTTGCTGAGGGCTGGATATTCCTCCTTGACTTTTATCCAAAACTGTGTAATGCTCATTGAGCTAAACATTGATTTCAATCCCGTATCTGATGATAACTCAATCAATTTTTCTGCTTCTGTGTTTGAAAGGTTGTTTGGTTGGTGATCAAGAAATGGATTGGATATCCACATGTTTCCAAATCGAACATCGTCATTAGGGGATAGTAGCTGTCAAACATTTGAGCAAGCACTTCTAAATGATGAATGATACAAGAAACAACATTATCCAAATTCAAGTCAAAAGATTCTGTGAAATCGTTAAATGAAGGAAACATTTCATAATTCTGCTCTTGTGTGCGGTTTAACCAAGTTTTTATTTTTTTCTTAAAAGCATCAATTTTATTCCAGACATTGAAGACAGTTGTCATTGGACCTTGTAGACTCAGATTCAGCTGATTTATCAGAGAAAAGAAGTCTGATAAATAAGCAAGTTTTGCAATCCATTCTTCATCAAAGAAATGTTTGGCATGATCTGAATTTTTTTTACTTAAAAAGATTTTCACCTCATCTCGCAACTCGTAGAGCCTTGTAAGAACTCTCCCTCTGGAAAGCCAGCGCACTTCAGCGTGAAGTAGCAACTGTGAATTTCCTGAATCCATTTCATCACATAGAATTGTGAACAATCGGGAATTGAGTGCGTTGCTCTTGATGAAATTAACAATCTGAATTGAAACTGAAAGAACTTCATGTAATTCAGGAGACATTTTTTTTGCTGCTAAATGCTCACGGTGAATAACACAGTGAGTAAATTTAAATGTATCACCAGCAACTTCTTGGATTCTTGTTCTTACACCTGAAAGTCTGCCAACCATGTTTGCTGCACCATCTGTACACAATCCAATGCGCAATTTCCAGTTCAAAGAATTTTTTTTGACATATTCATCAATGATGCGAAAGATTTCTGAACTGGTTGTGTAAGAGGGAATCTCAATGCAACACAAAAGGTCTTCTTTGAGGTCACTGCTGTCATAATCAACATATCTAACATGACATAAAAGAACTGCTTTGTTTGCAACATCTGTTGACTCATCCATTTGGATTGCAAATGACTCTGACTTCTTGACCTTTTCGATGAGTTGATCTTCAATATCTGCGATAATTCCTCAATCCTTCTTCCAATTGTGTCATTGGATAAAGGAATGGCCTTCATTTTGTCACCAGCTTTTAAACCCAAAATCTCTGAACAAACATCCACCAAGCATGGTTTTATTAGTTTTTCGGCAATTGAAAATGGTTTTTTACATTCGGCAATTCGAAAAGCAAACAAATAAGAAGCCTTTAAAAGTGATTTGTTGGCTAAAAGGGACTTTTGAAATGAATTTTTTTGGCTTTTTATCTCAGAAGCCTTTCTCTCAAAGAAATCAATTGGTTTTGATTCCAATTCTTTGTGTTTTGAGTTCAAATGTCGTGATAAATTATTTGCTTTCATGATTTCATTGGACAGCACTTCCCCACAAATGATACATTGTGGTTTGGGACAACTTGCATCTGATCCAGGCCAAGAAATAAATCCAAATCTTAAAAAAGTAATGTTGTATTTGCGAACAAAACTTGACCTCTTCTTTTTTTCGGGTGGACATTGAACTTCTTGTTCATCATTGTTTTCAACAGCTGTTGACTTGTTATTGTTAACCTTTATAACAAAATTGTTTAATGTTGCTTGTCTTTTTTTACGTTTCATTTTAGGATTGGAAATAGTTTAGAATTATTAAAAACTTGATTAATTTTTAGCAATTTTTAAATTATATTTATTGATTAATTGTAAAAAATTAGCATTAAATAAAAAAATTTTCACGACCCGCACAAAATCTTCCACGACCCGGTACCGGGTCGCGACCCGGCGGTTGAGAATCGCTGCTATAGAACACACCTACGGGCCACAGGCCACTACGTCACATAAAACGTCATTGGTATTTTATGCGTTGTACGATTAACAATTGTTTAGGGGCCCGGAATTGCTGTCGGCGGGCCAGTGTACATATGACATGGAATATGATAATAACGAAATGCACATTAGAGCACATCGTACGAATTTTTCGATAATCATTCGATGAATAGAAGTTTGGTGAATAGGAACATTCGGTGTGTTGTAATCTTTTGAAGATTTTGCTTCACAATACATTTTATTGAATACGACTCTCCTATTTTCAAGTTATTTGAATATTCAAATGCAATAGTGCAGTCTCCATTATCTGAGCGTAATTGTTGATTTGTCCGTGTTATATCCGTTGACTGGACGTTCGTTTGGATTAATCTATTGTTATTTTCAGTAACTAATGCCTACCATAGAATAATAAAGACTTCATATAGGACTGACATCACCACAAAATTTCATGAATGTCTGGCTGATTGTTTGTTTAAAAATTTTAGTACAAATATTGATTTTTTCACCAATTAACATTTTTATATGTTTTTATTTTTTTTATTTTGAGTAATAATCATATTACTGATTGCCATATAAATAAATTTAATGATATTTATAAATCCCATGTAAGTGTTTTAAAAAATGTATGTGATATAAGATATTCATCAATTGAATATTCAATTAAATAATTTAACTTTTTATAAGATGGGTGGGTCATTTTGAAATTGAATATAAAGCATATTAATAAAAGAAATTTTAAAAGAATCACGTGCCAATGGTAGGATGTTAGGAATTTTCGGGAAAGTTTCTTTGCAGATAAAATTTAAAGATAAGAAAATAATCGACGAATTTGTTTAACCAAAGAAATTTTGGGGTTGTCTAGATTAATATAATGTAAAGTTTAAATGCACAAAAATCTGATTGAGAAATAATAAAAAGCTCAATGAAACAAAATCGAAAAAATAATAATTGAAGTGGAAAATATAGTGCCTGAAACACGTCCATACAATTTTATTTAATTATTTAAAATTAAATTCCAAATCCGTTTTTAAAAATAACAAGTATTTAAATTTTGTTTTAATATTAATTAACACCACGTTTTTTCTATATCGGATGTATAAATGCATCAACATCAATTTTTCTGTTCTTCATATATTTCTGTGATATTAGTGTTCAAAGTTCACCTAATAGAAATATCAGATCTCATTTTTACTCTTTTTTTCTTTTTTCCCTTTTATTAGTTTATTTTTTATTCAAGTTTTTTTTTGATTTTTATTTTATTTTATTTATTTATTCTTTGATTTTTTTTGTTTTTATCATCTTTATTTTTTGTTATAATTATTTTTATTTTCGTTTATTTTTATTTATTTATTTAATTTAATTATTATTTTTTTACTCTTTACTTTTTCTTTATTTTTTCTTTTTTTGTATCTTTTTTTACTCTTAATTTTTTTAAATTTTATTATTATTCTTTTCATTTCGTTTTATCACAATAAAAATAACAAAAAAATAAAAGAGATTCTAACCGGTACCCGTAGAATTCATTTTTCTGAACCTTCCTAATATACAGAAACAACTTGAAAATGAATTTTATGTAATGGGGAAATTTTAGATAATTCAATTTGTTTTTTTATACCAAATTTCTTTCGTCTCGAAATGAAATTCAATTATTTGTAAACTCTGTCCACAATTATTATTTTGACTAATATAAAAATGTATTTTAGTTATTTTTAAAAAGCAAAAAGTCCGTATTTTATTTTTATATAATTAACCGATTTAAAATATTTTGTCAAACACCAGAATAATAATTCACGAATTTTGCGTCACTCCAGCGCCTCTTTTAGAACCTCAGGGCCTATGGCAGTACCCAAACTAAGGGCCCTATTTATTTCATTTTTTAAATAGTATCGTAATTTATTGAACACAAACTTCTCGACCTGTTTTCATTGTAAATTCATCAATAATATGATCAAAATTAAGATTTTTAGCTAAATCGCTATTTATATGAAGCATTCCAACGCTGTTGGGACGACTGAAATATGCGGTGCGTTAAATAAGTTAAAGGAAACCAACCGGAACGATATGTTTTAACATAAGAACAGCAAGAGATGTAGACTTTGCACCAAATATGGTCTACACACATCCTCCAAATTCACCTTTTCAAAAAAAATCCTACATTGTGGCAAATCGGTAGCAAATTTTGTAGATTTCCCTCATAAATATTTCTTTCTATGCCTAAATAAATAATCGCAAGATCGGGACTATAAGGAAGGTGATCTAGGAGAACAAGTCAATTTTTCTCAAACATTGCCATTTGAGAGTGAGGTTTGAGGTCATAGAGGGGACCAATTGGCTTTTAGGGATTATGTTTTCATATGTCCATTAGGTTGCTGTAGTAGGTGGAATTAAAAGTTTTTTTCCTAACTAAGATTTCCTAATAATTTGATAAACTCTGCGATATTTTCACACTCAACACCTAACAACAAACTTCTTACTCCTCTCAATAAATTCAGATACTGGATATGCAGGATATGCAACCAAATAGAATTCATGATAAATGTTTCATATTTTGCAAGGAATTTAATGAGTGATTACAGTATTTATTTTGCAAATAAAAAAATATGAGAAAATAGCCTTATAAATATAGAAGAATAATTGCTGAAAATAAGAAAAAACATTGATCTCAAGCTGATAGTACAGAGACAGATTTTAGTTACAAAAGAAGACTCAGTGAAATCGAATGTATTGAATGCGAAAAAGTAAAGAACTAAGATGTTTATTTCCATAGACCAATTGAAATATGCACAAAAGAAACTAGCAAAGTAAAACTTAATGAATTTAATAGAGGAAAATTCCAAGAAAATATTGAATTTTCCAACCGAAGTGAATGTTTAAGCTTAAAAATTTAAAATTAAAAATAAACAATTTATATCCTAAGTACTAAGTCACAATCCATGAGGAAAGTATTTACCAAGTTGTTGGGGTTCGATTAAAATAAGCTCAAAATAAGTTTAAATGTACAAATCAATAAAAATGTGAAAACCTATAAAAATCTAAAATTAATTAAAATTTTGAAAATAAATCAAAATGACGGGAATTTACGGATAGCGAACGTTGAGACGAACACAGACACACTAATATGACACCGTAGTGTGGTCCCCAGAAACAGATATTCAATAAATACAAATTAATTAAAAATAAATGAACAATTTATTAGGTATGGTGGGAAGCCCGAGCCATGTAGAAAACCCGACACCTATGGAAAGCCCGAATGGTAAACAAGTGGATAATATAATTAGGCTTACTTTCAAAATTATTAGTTTTAAATTAGCGAACAAAAGCGAGAAGGCGCTTATTCAATTATTCTGTTTTTTCAAAATTTTGGTTGATGCTAATTTAACTATGTGAGTAAGATGGATGAGTAGCAATAAAAAAGTAAACGACAATGTTGGGCAAATGCTAGTCGTTATTAAAGAGTTAGAAGAAAGAGTTAGAAGATAAAAATCATTGCCAAATATGAATAAGGCGATCACATGCTTTCGAATTTTATTAAAGTGTCCAGAACTAAGAGTGTAATTGAGAACTTTGTATCAAAATTTGTTGATATTTAATAAAGTGTTTTGTGTTGGGTTTGTTAGATGTTACTAGAACATCTTCTAAGTTGTATTGTAAAACATTTAATATTTAAAATTTAAATAGAATCATTCTTTTAACTAGTTTATAATTATAAAAATTATTTTTAATTTTAATTATTTTTGACTTAAATTCTTTTTAAACTATTACAAAAAATCTTCCGAAATATTTAACTCTCTGCCGAAAACACATCACATTGTTTATAATAGTCAGCGTCGGATTTACCTATAGGCAGACTAGGCACTGCCTAGGGGCCCGCAGTATTGGGGGCCCCAAAATCAAAATCATCTAAGGGGCCACAAAAAAATATTTTTTTTAATGGATTTTTTATATACTAAAATATAAAAAATTGAAAGCTATTGATTTTGATTCATTGATTGATCAATATGCTCTAGAAAAATTTAGAAATAAAGTTTTGTAAAATTATATTTTTGACATGACATATGTATCTTATTTTTAAACGGAATTATTTAATAAATATATTTCAAAATATAAATAGGTAGTAAATAATTATTTCTTAAATACTTTTAGCAAATAAAATAACCTACATAATTTCCTTGAAATATACTAATTAATTTTGAGGGCCCCAAAAAGCTCCTTTGCCTAGGGCCAACAAATGCTTAAATCCGGCCCTGATAATAGTAATAACCTACCAAAGTTAAAGATGAAGAGAGCCAAGATTCAAGATAGAAAGGCTTTTGAAAAGATTGTAGCAAGAGCCCAAATATCCAGAAGAAATAAAGCAACTAACAAAACATTATTTAAAATTAACTCAATAATATCAGAGAAAGTATGAACATGTAATCGAAAAACTGGTAGATCCTAACCCGAGATGATACAATAGATCAGTGGTTCTCAATTAATATAAAAGCGCGGAACACCATTCACATGATTTTTTTACTCGGAACTCTGACAAAAAAATACTTGCTCACAATGAGTGACCAATCACAAATTACTATAAATCTGTCGTAAACGTAAACAATGCCTTCTTATAAGCAAAGAAAATACCACACGCAACAATAACAGGCAATGAAAACACTTTTATATTTGTATGTTTATATATCTGTGTAACGGCTTTCTTATTGAATCATCTTATAAAAAAATTAATTGAGGTTTTTGATGATATGTATCTTAAATGCAAATTTAAAGATAAAATGTCATTTTTTTCGCGGAACACTGATGTTCAGCTGAACACGGGTTGAGAACCACTGTGATAGATGAACAAATGAAGTTCGAGCTCTTGAATGCGATTTGGTTGGCCATATAAAAGATTATCAGTTTATTACCTCGTTCTTTAACGAAGATTCATCCAAAATCTTAAAGAGTTCAGCGAATGATTTCCTACTACTTGTCTGCATTACACAAATAATATGTTATGAGCCTGAAGATATATTTTTGTAAAAAAAAAGAGAGTCAAAGATAAATCTTTAACTAATCAACCCACATTCAGTAATGGAGAGACAATGAAAAATATAGCGATATATGAAATATAAGTCATCATTGATCGACAAGCATGCGGCTTTC
Source organism: Schmidtea polychroa (assembly GCA_959609185.1). Taxonomy (NCBI): domain Eukaryota; kingdom Metazoa; phylum Platyhelminthes; order Tricladida; family Dugesiidae; genus Schmidtea; species Schmidtea polychroa. Next base: position 121,777 of record CAUHTR010000146.1, on the reverse strand, counting down.
ATTGAAAATTTTGCAGCAAAACAAAACCAATGTTCTCTAAATTTTTCAGAGAGAAATACGGAGGGAAGACAATAAATAAAAATATTATCTATTGTAAAGAATTAGTACATGGTTTATGTTTGAGACGTGTGGAAATAAATGTGGGGGCTCTGTTTACAGAATGTTAAATAAACTTCTCCAGGATTATCTTTATGAAACAGAAGGCAACCTAGATATGCTAGTGGAATTTAAATGCAAAGTCATGCAAAAATTTTGTTAAAAAAGCATTGTTGGGTCAAAACTGTAAGCCAAATTTTTATGATAATATTTAAATTTAATTATTCAATAGTTCTTTTCTTCCTCTGTAAGATCATTATTTTGATTATTTTTATGTAGTAGTAATAATAATAATAATAATAATAATAATAATAATAATAATAATAATAATAATAATAATAATAATAATAATAATAATAATAATAATAATAATAATAATAATTTTAAATATCCAGTTTCACAATACTTTAAAATTAATTTATGAAATTTTCTGTTATTTCTTGGACATTCGTTCCTGAAATCATAAATAAGGTAATTAATAATTCAAAATATTAATTATAAATTCAATTGGAAAATCTGCCGCCGATCAATTTAATGAAATTTTTCACTGGGAAGATGCCCTGTGCCATCCACGCCTTTCCAGTAGATTAGTTCAGGAATCGAATCCCAATTTCAACACCGACTAACTGATCCATTCGTTAATTCCTCAAATTTGATCGACATCGCAGCAGTTTAATTTTCTGATTGAAATTTACTACATATGATAGTCGATTTCTAATGGACATCTCCTCAGCACCGCATGCGGCTGGCCTGGTCAAGTCATGCTTGTAGAAAGGACAGGCGAATCGGATATCTCTATTGGCTTACTCATAACTAGTTCTATCCCTGATTTTATCGATCTTGCTTCCTGCGGAAATCTTAATCTTTCTCAACGACATTTTTTTGCTCCATTGAATTAAGCTGAATTATTGTTTTCATCAAGACGAGATTGCCATCGACCGATTAAATATTGATGAAGTTGGAAATTTTCTAAGATGGAAACTATCTAACACGAAATGCTTTGCGTTCCATTATTATTAGACTAGGGAAAACCTGGATATAAATAATTCATAAAAAACAACTATAACAATTGATTTTGTTACCGATTCTTTAGTAAATTATTTACAATATTATTTTCGAAGCTTTGTTTTATATTTTATTTTTCAGTTAACTTTTAGATTTCTACAAAACATTTCAGCTTAATGCATGATTGTTTTCATTTGGCTTTATTTCGTCAACCAATCACAATTCCATTAATCCACCAATAGGAATCGATTAAATAATTCTCTTAATCTACTTCGATTGATTTCACAGGATTCACAGATACCGTAGCATTATGTGCCAACTGATCAATGCTATTTTGATCTCGGTTTTCTCAATTGTAAATAGCAGAGTTCCCAATTACGGTAAGTTTGTCCTTTGTAATTATCATAAAGTTTTTGATGGGGATTGTAAAAAATATTTTTTAAAGAACCATTAATTCAATTTTTCATTATTGAAATTTTATAATTTTTATTAGTTTAATTTTTTTAAAAAAATATTTAAAAAATAAAATTAGCAAAATTTTATGTAAAAAAAGTTATTGTGAAACGTGATTTATCAATATATTTCTTCAAATTCCAAATTAATTATAAAAGATTTTTTTCGTATTATGCTAATTGTCTTGGAGTTGAGTAGAGATGTCATTATTGATAATATCTGGTTTACTAATTAAAACAAAACTCTCTGTTTTTATTTATTAGAAATAATTGATTTGAATTTTATCTAATTAAATTTTTATTTTTTTATAAAAATATTATTGTTATTTGTAGTATAAAGTTTTTTCTATTATTATAATAATAATAATAATTATTATTATTATTATTATTATTATTATTATTATTATTATTATTATTATTATTATTATTATTATTATTATTATTATTATTATTATTATTATTATTTAAAACAATAAAGTGATAATCTAAGCCTTTTGTTGTGAATAATGTATTTAATGAAAAAATTTTCGACTATAATATAGTCCTTGTCAATATTCAATCTCTATCTTATAGTCGAAAATTTGTTCATTAAATACATTATTCGCAGCAAAAAGCTTAAATTATCACTTTATTGTTTTAAATAATAAATGCTGCTACCAAGAAATCATCACTTTATACTTATTATTATTATTATTATTATTATTATTATTATTATTATTATTATTATTATTATTATTATTATTATTATTATTATTATTATTATTATTATTATTATTATTATTATTATTATTATTATTATTACTACTACGACTAAAGCCGCTTCAAGGCAATAACGAAAAAAGTACAGAGCCAGGGCTCAAAATTCGTTCTATGTAAAAATTATAAATGACTTGTTATAAATGCAGAAATATTAATTGTCTCGACATTTTTGATGAATTTGCATAAATGGAAACAGGAAAAGTAAAGTTGAAATAATTATTATTGAATATATATATTTATTTATTTAATTATATTAAATTTTATATCAAGATTATGTAAAATATTCTTTTTATCTAAAAAAATTGCAAATTTTACTTATTTTTATTTATTAAAAAAATTCGGGGACAAAATTAAACATCGCCCAGGGTAGATGAGACTTTTACTGTTTATTCTAATTTTCCATTATATTATTTTGTAATGTCTATACCAGGGTTTTCAAACTTTCGATAAGAGGTCCCTACTTTTAAAATTGTAAATTTTCACGACCCACCAACCACGCCATGAGCCAAATGCCTGTCACTATTTCAAAAGAAAAGTAATCAAACATTAAAATTTTCCTAAAATCTTTTTTTACTCTCTCTATATTAACTTCGCTGATGTTTGTATGTTTGTTTGTGCCACACAAATTTTGTGAGACCAAACTAACGGTTCTAGGGCAATTCGTAGCGACAATTCGGCGCGGACAATGCGTCGCGGACAATGCGTCGCGGATATTTGTCGCGGACAATTAATTTCAAAGACAACATAAAAATTGGAAAAATATATGGTTCTATTGATTTTTTATAAATTAATTGAATATTAAAATATAATAAATTTTAATATTTTTAATTAATTTTTCTTATGTAATGGAATTGCGTTCAAATCAATAAAAAATGGCAAAATTTATAAAAATAACAAATAATTACCCATTAAGACTGACTTATTCTTATTTAGTTGTGGTATAAATTATAATTATTAAATATAAACTTAAGGCATAACATTTATAATAGTATAGGTTTGCTTGCTTATATACATATAATATTAATAACACAATAAATGATTTATTTTATTGTTTTCATATGTATTATAAATTTCTGCACCGAATTGTTCGCGCCGAATTGTCCTCGACGAATTGTCCTCGAATAATTGTCCTCGATTAATTGTCCTGCGACGAATTGTCCGGTTACCAAACTAACTAACCTTCCGTAATCGAATTGAGCTGAAATTTGGCAAGTAGATTTATTGTCGAGAACACTGCATGCCATCAACATTTCAGATCGGCTCCGATCACAGAAAGTGGGTTAATTTAAAAAATATTGATATGTCAAATCTAGTGTTATTTCCTTATTTCAATATAAATTCTTATCTATTCATTAACTTCTGATTAAAGAGATTAAACGTAATTATATCTAAAATATGTAGAAACGAAGAGAGTGAAATAGAGTTTCAAAAACCATGCTTTTTATGATTGATTTTTAATTTTTTCTTTTTTACTTATGTGTAATAATATATTTTGACTATATTTTAAACTATAAAAATTTTGCGATAAAGATGTGAAAATTAATAATAATATTATTATTATGTTAATTTTGAGATTTTAATCGCTTTCTGTATATTTGGCTTCATACGGAATTCGATAGCGTTCTTTAGGGAATATAAGGCAATTGGTTCTTTAGGGTCGTGATTCCAAAACATAAAAAAATCGAAAATATACATAGTATCAACGAAAGCAATGAAGATGAAAGAATGATAAAAAAATTCATCTCTATATCTAAAAAAATATTTATTATTCCATTCAAATTGGTCATATTAATTGTAAAAAATATGCAAATAAAACCTCTAGATAAATTATTTGAAATTGAATTTGTTTATTTGCATCATAATTGCGATACTCGAATTAGAAACCTCATTGAAATCGGGAATTTTATGCCTCAATAATTAGGATTTTTATTTTGTTGTTCACATTTTAGTTGATTTTTTCTCCTAATTTCTAATTTATTTTTTAATAGAATATTTTAAAATTTCTTGCAATTTTGAATTATTTGTATTTTTTCTAGTTAAACTTTCAATTCAGATATTGCAAAGAGAATATTTTTTATTTTTTATTGTTTATATTTCATTATCAAAAATACCGAAGGCTCCGTGATAATATTTCCTTTCTCAATATTGTCAGAAATGGAAAAAAATAATTTTTGCATAATTTTTGTATTTTGTTAAATTAATTATGCCATTGCAAAATTATTATATTCAATAAAAATCTGTTTCAATAAATTAAACTTGTTGACTATTTGAAATTTTTATTATTTAATATTAAAAGTTAACTTTGTTTTAAATGATATAATATTTTTAATTTTCCATTAACAAAAATTTATTTTCTGACAATTTCTCACCTAAGAAAATTGATAATAAATAACCAAATGATTTTCAATTAATTCTTTCTTTCAGAACTACATTTTTTCTAAGGAAATTAAATCTTGGAAAGTTTCAAGATTATGAGATAATCTGGTGTCTGGGGGTCGAATATTCGAAGTCGACATCTCTAGCGACTAAAATTATTATTTAGTATTAAATCTTTGATGGGTTTGATATTCTAAGCGAGTCACATTTTGCATATTTTCAAAGCCACACGAGAATTTCATGAAGCATTCTGGACAAATATCTATTAGAAAATAATGAAAAGTAAAGCGCGTTTTGTCTCTTTAGCGATAATTATTAGGAGGAAATAAAATGAAAATTATTTTAAGAAAATGACATGAAGTTGCCAAAGTAAATGTTTATTCAATTTTAAAAAGTTCACATAAGGAATAATAACTATATGGAAGCCTGCCTTCAAACACTATCCAAAAATATATTTCTAAGATGTTGCGTTTGATATTATTCAAAAATTAATAAAAACAATATTTATTTAAAGGTTGAATATAAATAGAAATAAAACCCAAATGGAAGATTAGAAATCAGCTGTACATAAAACTTTCATAGAATGTTAAAATCAAGAGAAGTACTAGTACAGAATTGTCAAGTACAAAATGAGGGAATTTAATTTTAAGCGATATAATTGAAAATAAGAATTGGCTAAAACTTCGTCAATCATCAAACCTCAAGACCAAGTGAGTTGCAATTTCTTTAAAAAAATGTTTCCTGATTTTTATTTCGGTATTGATAGCAAATTAAATGCCAATAACTTTCTTCATTCCATCCCAAACAGACAGGGGCGGCTCAAGAAATTTTTTCCAAGCCTAGCGCCCTAGGCAAATTTTTATGAAGCGCCTACCTTAAAGAATGCCAACTGAAACATTATGTTTTAATAATTTAAATTTCTTAATTCAACGAGTAGGTATTTTATAATAAATTTTTTATTGAGTGAAATAAAAAATTTGTCCATTTCAAAATATAATAATATATGCAGTTTCAAAATACATAAATAATAGTACAAAATCATATAGGAGTGACAATTGTGAAAGAGAAAATTAAAGATATCATGATAAATAATTTTTTTTATATATTCGAGAAATAATTTAGAAAAATATGTGTGCGCCCTAGGCGGCCGCCTAATTCGCCTATATGGTAGAGCCGTCCCTGCAAACAGAAAGAATATAATTAACTTTTAATCAACAGCAAACACTCTTTTATTGTTAGAGAGTTAAATTAAATTATTATTTGACTAAGTAGGCGTGAATATTTTATTATCGATATTAATAATAATTATTTAGATTATTTGTAAAAAGCAGTTTGTTTAAATTATAGAAAAAACTGACATTTTTGAATTTAAATAAATGAATATTAACTCTTATATTTATTAACAGCTTAACAATGCCAACTATGACTAGAGTTAAAAAACGGGAATTCTAATCACGAGAATCCCAAATTTCGAGAAGCAAAATATTCAAAAAACTGGGATTCTCGAATCTCGAAAAAATCATGCTAGAGAATAAAAAAATCTATTTAATTATATAATATAATTCTCATATATTATTTAATGGATACCCTAGTAAATCATAGGGTTAGAATTATGGAGAACTAACTAAGAAACTAACTACGAAAACACTAACAGAAATTTATAGTAGATCTATTGTATGAAAAGTAAAGGAGAACTAACAAAAACTGTTTTCATTGCTTTTTTTCATTTTATTTTGAATTCATTCATCTCATTTTACCAAATGTTGCCTTGCAGAGACAGCAGATATTGGAACGTTCCCTGTGATAATTGGCAATAAAAACTGGCGTTGAGAGCCACCAAATTGTTTGTAGTAATCCGTTTGCTTTCGTGTTAACCACTTGCAACCAAAAGTGGTTTTGGGAAATTAATTCTCATAAAATTTATGGAATGCTACTTGGGAGATTTAACTTAAGCCGTGAGAAATTCTTTCCCACTTGAATGGGAAAAATAATTCAATCGATTCAATGTTCTCAGCGTGTCATATTGTTCCTATATACATAATTTTTTCAGTAAATACTAAATTAAAAATTTCTTTGTTTTAATGATGATGATGATGATGATGATAATAATAATAATAATAATAATAATAATAATAATAATAATAATAATAATAATAATAATAATAATAATAATAATAATAATAATAATAATAATAATAATAATAATAATAATAATAATAATAATAATAATAATAATAATAAAATCTTTCAGTTGAACTTTTGAATACAGAAACCAACAGATGGAACGATTGGGTAAAGAATTCTGGAAAATACGATGGAGTATATAATAGTTATTAAAAATTCATTTTAATTTTAACTTATTTTTGAAAGTGGCGCAGTCAGAATATTCCTCCAAATGCGCAATTAGTGTATGGACTGTGCGCACTACAAGGCGGCAGTCGTGATAACTGGCTCCGTAGTCCATTCATAAGACGAGATGAAGCTCTTAGTATCAAAATTGAGATTTCTTTCACAATGCGTTCATGTAAATCACGACCAGAACAACGACTGAATTGTGAAGATACTCTTTATTTGATGATTTATGAAGCCGATAGTCCATCCGATGTTCCCAGTTCATGGAACGATAGGTACATTTTGTGATCATTAATATTAGTTTTTACACTATTCTTTTTTACTGTTGATTCAGAGTCTGTTTAGAAAGAAAACATTTATTGTTAATTGTTTCTTGTTTGTAATAGACAGGTTCTGATGTTACCATAGGTTTGCCCCTGATGTGTTCATTTCATCATATTCAACATAAATCATGTATATTATAACCAATTTTTCATTATGGTTGAAAACGTTTTGCTAGTCTAAGAGTTTCTAAGCTCAGCTTAATTTCCACAAAAAGCACTTGTATTTTTTAGGTTAACTCAAACATTACTTTTATATTAGATATCAAATTTTAGTCACTGTTCGATGTTGTATAAATGATATCTGAAATTACTTCTTGATGATGACTCTTAAGAATTGAAACAAATCGCAATTCATAGAACTCCAAAAGCTAGTAACGGTGCCCGGAAAACTCAGTAAGACCCACTTAATATAACCGCTCGTTTCAAAAGGCCTGCAACCAATGTTCCCTCTAAGCCACAGGCAGCAGTGCGCGCAAAGTCAGCTGCGCTGAGCAGCCTTTAAATACAAATGAGCGGTTGAATTAAATATACTGCGCTGAAAATAATTTTGCTGCGCTGGGGAGTTGGAGGTGCTGCGCGCGCGTGTACACGCGCAGCTTAGAGGGAACGTTGCCTGCAACCCATGGAAACCTCGATGTAAATATTATGTAATATGTATATATAGTGAATTGAAATGCAGAAACATTTAATTGTCTACCTATAGACTTTGGTGGTTAGCATCATAAACTCACCGTAAAGTAAATTTATAAAGCTTATGTTATTATGTTAATGTAACAATATGGAATCATGGTCTGTAGGTTTCTTTCTCCGTATATCGACGAATTTTTAAAGAAAAGATTTTAAATTATTAAAAAATCAGAATTATTATTTTATATATTAAAATTAATGTTTTAATCTTAAATTTCTATTTCATTAAAACTAGTTTAATTTGGAAAGGCTTTCAATATTTTTAATTTTAATTTTTTATAAATGTCATTACATAATTAGTCTTAATAAAAAGACATTTATTTATTTTTTAATTTATTATTATTATTTTGTTGTATTTATATTATTATATAAAAATTATTAAAAAAAGATTTTAAATCCATACTTTTTTTAACTGGGTAAAATAGGGATTATTATCAAAATTATTTTGCAATAAAAAACCTATAAATTGATATAATAAAAAATCGGCACAAAATTAAATTTTATGTCAAATATTTTAAGCTAAAAATGAGAATATTATGTATATTAAAGAAGTAAGATTCCGTATATATTGAAAGAACCTTGAAGTTCCGTTAAAATTTTCTTGATTAAATTATTTAAAATTTTTTTTTAAATTGCCACATGTAATATTTAGAAATTGTTTTAAATTCATATTTAATTCCAATTGAATAATTTTGCTTGTTATTTGACAATTTATTGTTTTAATGAATTGATAATTTTCTTTTGAATAACCAATAATTTCCTGTCCGCAATTCAACAGAACCTGTTATAAAGTGAAAAGAGGAAATCAAAATATAAGTGCCATAAGTGTCAAGCCGGGTATGGCTTAAAAACAGTTAGTGTGATGAATTTATGTGGCCCAAATTAATTATAAATATTTTTTAAAAATATAAAAAATGTCTCACGCTCATGCAATAGATCCAAATCCACAACATATTCTTCTTTACTTTCATTTTCTTGATTATCATCTATAAATACTTCGTTCCAGATATCATATTCATATAAAACATCTAGAACACATAGTTGAGTTCTTTGAGTGATGCAAAGTTGATGATATCATCCGCTTAATCTTCCCATCTTTTTATAACGGAGCAATAATCTGTTGTTAAACATATAACATGACTGTTACGATTTAATCCAAACTCACAAAGTTTTTGATAAAGCGTGAAAGCGAGATAATCTAAGATTCCAAGCAGGATCCCTGAAATCAATGTTAACATTCATATACTGATGATTTCGAATAGATGTCCATACGTTTATTGTTATGGAAATAAGTTTTTCCTTTACTTCATAAAGTTCTTCGCAAACTTTCTTTTTTACAAAGTGGTAGTATGACATGAATGTTTCCCGTATGGTATTGGGAGAAGATAATAAATTGCCTTTATTTAAAGCAGATATTGGTTTTAGTAAGACACAAGAAATTCAGAAAACAGCAAGAGATAATCCGTCCTTGGCAATCATTCGTGAGATCATGGCATTTAATTACTGTAGACAAGCTTCGTCTTCTTCGAAATAATAAGTATTCTTCGCTTCACGCTAAGCTTTCCGTAATCGCTTTTAATGTCTTCGTCGGTATATCGTCAATTGTGAGACTACTGCTTACTCTTGGTGTGAAAATGCAATCCTTTCGTGGAGCCACCAGTACATTTCAAAATAGCTGCCCATAAATTGCACAAAGCTTCGTGACCATCTTCAGTTCTTTTAAAGTATTTATAAACTCTAGTGTCTTTAAAAGGTAAGGAATTTTTTCGAACTCATCTGTGAATCTACAATCACTTTAATAAGATGGAACTGTAGCTCTTGAGATTGTTCACAAAATGGCAATTGATAAACGTTGATATTGAGTTTGATATTTGATATATAAAATGATGACTAAATTTTATAAAGAATAATACATAAATATTTTAGTCTCAGTGTAAATCTTGTGTAAAAAAGTGCATACACATAGAGGTCTTTAAACTGTAACAAATTTTTTTCGAACTATGTGGGATATTTTATTCCATCTCCCTCAAATTTGTTGGGATTCATTAATAAATATTAGGTTACCCTTGTTGTTACCACTACTTGTGTCCTGTGATAAAAAATAATAGCAATAATAAAATTACATTTTTTTCTTCAAGTAAATTTTGTCAACCTCTACCTAACTTTGAAGTGATTTTATTTTTCAAGGATTTATACGAGAGTTGCTATCATTTCGCCAGATATCACATGGACTGATATGAGGCTGGACGAAAATATTGTCAACGTCAAAACGTATTCCGTTGAACCGCGTCGTGCTGGATTTTTCATAGCATTACGAGACATTGGAGCCTGCGCGATGGTGAAATTGATTCGCATTTACTACGTCGCCTGCCCCTCGATTACCCATTTGTTTGCAAGGTATCCACGGTTGGTGGTTAGCCATGATTTCCGTATCAGTAACGTGAAAGGAATTTGCGTTGATGGAGCGGAATTAATTAGTTTAGACAAACGACCACAACTGATATGTCAACCGACAGGTCAATGGCATATTTCAGATCTCATGTTTTGTCATTGTAAGCTTGGATATACTTCACTGGATAGTAAAATGGTGTGCATCAGTAAGCTATATAAATTAATTAATGATCTTATTATTATTTTTAAAATTTTAAAGAGTGCCCTCATAATACTTATAAACCTTCAAGAGGTTCTGAAAAGTGTATCTATTGCCCCAAACATTCATATAGCGATCCAGGAGCTGACAGATGTACATGCAATGAAGGACTATTTCCAATTAAATCTTCGACAGATCTAATATCTTGTGCGGGTAACATTCAAGTTTTTTATCCAATTATTTTATTATTATTATTATTATTATTATTATTATTATTATTATTATTATTATTATTATTATTATTATTATTATTATTATTATTATTATTATTATTATTATTATTATTATTATTATTATTATTATTATTATTATTATTATTATTATTATTAAATATTAAAATGAACTATTAATGTTATTACACGAAAAATTAATTATAAATCCTGAGTAGCAAGTTCAATGACACTTGCATAGGAAATTAATTATTTAACTGTCGTCCGTGAAAGCTGTTGACATTGTAACATGCATGAATTCCATGAAATTATTTAGAAAATGTCGAAGGGTCAAAAAAGTCCCATATGGGACAATGAACCTCATTTTTGAGTCACAGGTGTCTCTGAGTATTGATAATGCAATCATCTATCTTGAGTTGTGGCACTGCGTGCACAGTGACAAAGATCTTAGGAAATGTGTTGTTTTTGGACAGTATTTTGTGGCAATTATTCACCACATATTGGGAAATAATTTTAATTATATATTTCTGTGGATTAATTTATATAAGTGCTTATAAGAATATTGAGTAGAAGAGCTGTATGACATGATTGTAAGTGGGGTGGGACCAGAAATCTGATAGCAAGGGCATAGAAAAATATTTTTCGGTCAAAATTTGGTTTGAAAATTTTACAAACTTATTAAAATTATTCAAATACATATCTGTTATAAGGCCGTTTTATTGGGAGAAAAAAATTATCGTATAAAAAATAACAGTAATCATATTAATTATAATAATAATAATAATAATAATAATAATAATAATAATAATAATAATAATAATAATAATAATAATAATAATAATAATAATAATAATAACAGAATGTTATTTTCAGAACCTTTATTGAGTCCAAGAAATCTAAAGGGAAATTTCACCGAAAATGGACAGTTGCAATTGTCATGGGACGCATCCCATATAATTGACCCGTCAATTACTATCGAGAATTCCTTCAAAGTCCATTTCAGAATTATTTGTATATCTTGTAAAGATTCGGAACAATTATTTTTCACTCCTGGCCCAGATGTCAGTCAGTCATCGTAACAGATAGCACTTTCTGTAAAATATTTAATTGAATGGATTTTAGAGTATTGATTGATGCCTTGGAATCAGGGAAAACTTATAAATTTTCTGTCACGTCAATGAGTTCTGTAAGTCACTTGATGAATTTTTCAAGTGCTAATCCAAGCTCTGCTCTCCTATCAATTGACACAAAACCGGCAGGTAAGGGGAGAAATATTTGCATCTCAAAATTGAATGAATTTTAAAAATTTCATTAAAATTTTATAAATTTATTTTGTTTATCGAAAAAAGAAATAAAAATATATATGATATAAAAAGCAACACCAAACCATTCAGGAGCCAATTTCAAAATTATTAAAATAGATTAGCCGCAAAAAATTATTTAATTTCACAAATATACAAATATTAAAATAAAAATATACAATACAGGTAAACCCCGTTAACCGCGACCGCGGCGTGTGCAAATTCGTTATAACGCGACCGACAATTTAAAAAAAAATATTTTTCAGACACTGGCCTTGACAGTGCGATAAATCGTCATAATGAGTGACACATAATGTTCTTGCTCACTTACAAGATTCCATGCGGCTTTGGAGGAAACAATTTAATATTATGAAAGCTGCCAGAAACATTGACAAAGTGTGGAATGAAGTCACCCAATCGTGTATGAAGGGTATTTAGAAACGATTGTTCAGTGAAATTACTGAAATTCACTGCAATTATGAAAATAATATTATCGAAGAGATTAGTCATCTAGCCATTTCCGGAGGCATCGAAGGTGTTGATTAAGATGATATTCATACTTTGTTAAAATCACACGGTGAACCCTTGACTAATGAAGAGCTACAGGAAATAGACTGTCATACACCCCTAGAAAATGACGTATCCGAACCTATTCCAGTCAGAAATTTGACTGTAAAAACTATCGAAAAACTTTCTCTTCACAATCAATGCATGGAGTTGTTAGAAGAGAACGATGAAGATTACGAGCGAGTAAATGCTGTTAAACGTGGCTGTAATGCATTGCTTGATGGTTATCAGCAAATTTTGCGCAATAAATGTAGAGAAGCCAAACAAGGGAATCTAGATTCCTTTATACAACGTCGAGAAAAATGAATAAATTATTAATTTATCCATTGTATTATTTTTTAAATTCTTAATGTTATTTTCAATGTTTATTTAATTTTTTATTCTTAATGTTATTTGCCTTATTATTATTCTAATGTTTATTTAATAAATATAAAGTTTTTCGAGTCTTTAAATGTTTTTTTTCAAAAATCCCCCATTGATCGCGATATTCGCTTAACGCGATCATGTCCAGAACGTATCCCTGCGTTGAACGAGGGTTACCTGTACAGTGAAACCCATTTAACAGAAAATTTACTATCGTAAAAACTCGCTTAATAAATATTTTAACAAATATCAATAAAAGTTTATATTGTCTGGAATTCGTTATTGTTGTCAACCAAAACAAATTTTAGAGTCCGATCAATTATTGTAGATTTCAGCTTACACCGACAACCCTAACAAATGATATTATTATTATTATTATTATTATTATTATTATTATTATTATTATTATATGACTATAAAATTGTGAATCAGATGTCCAGGTTTATAATGTTTTAGTGGAGTGATTTATTAAGGATAGGATAATAGGGCTTTTAAATCCATTGGGCATTAATTATTTATTATTTATCTTTGTAAACAAGTCTGTTGAATAAATCTAAAAATATTTTTATTTATTACTGTTTAAATTTTCAAGTATTTTATTTTTTTCTAGACCTATCCTGTCAACTGACAAATTTAGTCGTGCGGAAAGTTCAAAACAAACGTTCAGTATTCATATCATGGTCTTCGGTGTCAGAAGAGGCAGTAATTATTTCATATGAAGTTATTATACAGAAATTCTCCGTAAACGCCGGTCATTCAAAAGTTATAAGTCTCGATTCTCAATTGCAAAATGTTAAAACTCCTTTTTATGAATTCCCATTCGACACAAATCCAATTAACTCATATCTCATTAAAGCAAGTGATTAATAATAATAATAATAATAATAATAATAATATAATAATAATAATAATAATAATAATAATAATAATAATAATAATAATAATAATAATAATAATATTAATAATATTATTAATAATAATAATAATAATAATAATAATAATAATAATAATAATAATAATAATAATAATAATAATAATAATAATAATAATAATAATAATAATAATAATAATAATAATAATAATAATAATAATAATAATAATAATAATAATAATAATAATAATAATAATAATAATAATAATAATAATAATAATAATAATAATAATAATAATAGAATAATAATGATTCATTTTCAAACACCCACTCCTGAATGTTCATAAAATCTGCAAGAGTTTCTATTGTTTCACTCCGTTTTCATTAACATTAAGTTACAAATCGGAATTACAGATATTTCCTTCTTCCCTTTAATTTCTTTATTCCCCATAATTCTAATACAAAAGAAGCACATGACTTTCAACTTGTCCATTTGGTTTCAGTAATGCTTATTTTCAAAAAGCACAGATTGAAATCAGTTTTTATTATTACAGCTCCTTGGAAACGGTCTTCATTTATTAGGAAAATGAAATTCTTTTGTTTCAAACAAAATTTACCTTTATATCCGCAATTGTTTTTGCATTGTTTTCTTTCGATTGCCGTAAGAGTTTTCGTGCCTGGTTTTAGAAAAAAAGAGGAAAATGTCGTAATTGTTTAATTTTATCTTATAAACATAAATGGATATATATATAATTTTTTTTTCCAATTTTCCAAATTCACTTGAAAAAGGCCCTGCCGAAAATTCGGGAGTATCAAAAAACATCGATATATTACTGATTTATAGTCTTCAAGCTCTCTTTTTAATATATATAAATTCACAATAATAATTTAAAGTACAAAAATACAAAAAATTAAAAAAATTAAAAATGAATATTTTCCGGGTGAAACTACTATGGGTGGATGCCGAACAAGGCGAGTTCAAATATAATAAAAATAAAGTCAATGGTGGGTCCCTAGAAGAAAATAATTACAAAAAACTAAAATTAATTTTAAAAATTAATTAGCTAATAGAAAACCCGAGCAAATGCGAAACCCGAGCAAATGCGAAACCCGAGCAAATGCGAAACCCGAGCTAATGGGAAACTCGAGCTAATGGAAAACCAGAGCAGTGTGAGAGGATCCGACTGGGTAATCAAATTTGGTAGAGGTAATCGAATTAGCCGGAGAGTGATTAAATTGGAGTGGACTGTCAAAAAAAATGAATAAATTCACTAAAACAATTAGGTCCGCAAGAGGAAATCCGGGGGTAAGCATCCAAAGTAATTTGATAAGAAGATAATAAGATTACAAGACGGGTATAAAAGCGATCGGCAAGTAAATGGAATTGGCTGTAGGTCGAAGAAAGAAAAGTTATAGTATATCGAAAGAAATCAAAGTCGAATTTAACTTAGTGATAACCAAATTGTTTTGAATTCAGCTTACCAGAAAGGGAGATCTCCCGTTGGAAAATTTATCCCTTCCCAGGTTTGAATTAAAAGTGGTTGAGTGTTAGAGTAAAAAGACTTATTTAAAGTTGTGTAAATTGAGATTGTTTCAGTAAAGTGCATTATAAAAGAAAAGTGGTGTAATTGTGATAATTCAAAATAAATATTATTGTGTTGGGTGGTTCGATTTAATTAATGAAAGGACACCAAGGACAAGAAATTATAAAAATATTCAATACTATTATCCATTACCCTGGGCTTTATTTGTTCTGTCCCAATGAGTTGTACTAAATTTGACACATTGAAATAAAATAAGAAAAATTATTCCAATTATATAATATATATAAAAAGAAGATCAAATTGAATTATTTTAATCTGTTTTTGTTAAAAAGAAAAATGAAAAAGAAGGCAAGAACTAATTAGAAAACCTTTTGGAAGAAATTTCGGTAGAAATTTCCATTTAGATTTCTTGGACTCAATAAAGGTACTGAAAACAACATTCTATTATTATTATTATTATTATTATTATTATTATTATTATTATTATTATTATTATTATTATTATTATTATTATTATTATTATTATTATTATTATTACTATTATTATTATTATTATTATTATTATTATTATTATTATTATTATTATTATTATTATTATTATTATTATTATTATTATTATTATTATTATTATTATTAAGTGATGTTTTCTTGGTAGCAGAATTTATTATTTAAAACAATAAAGTGATAATTGAAGTCTTTTGTTGCGAATAATGTATTCAATGAAAAAATTTTCGACTATAAGAGATTGACAAGGACTATCTTATAGTCGAAAATTTTTTCATTGAATACATTGTTCGCAGCAAAAGGCTTAAAATTATCACTTTATTGTTTTATTATTATTATTATTATTATTATTATTATTATTATTATTATTATTATTATTATATTATTATTATTAAAACAAATAAAGAAATTTAACTTTAGGTAAGAGCAAGATCTAAATCAACCTGGGGCCCTTTTGTTGTTTCAAAAAAAATTAACCTAAGTATAAATTGAACTAAATAATATTATGTTATTATACCAAACCAATCTAGAGGACCTTGTACAGCAGAAAGCATTTGATGAAGGCAATGATGAATCTGATACCTATCTTTCAAGCCAAAACAAGCTAATGATAATTTCTGTATTTGGAATGGGTTTAATATTAATGCTAATAGCAATTCCTCTCTGCTTCTATTGCAAATATTTGACAAATCGGTAAGGAATAATGAACGAAATACCTTTATGTTCTTAGGCTTATTTTCTAGATCTATGAAGAATCGAAAGAAAAAAAATGTCAACAAGACTTTTTCCACATCTTTAGATATGGCCAATTATAGTCAGAGTTAGATTTCGTTATTTTATTATTTTAGAATCTTTTATTAATTTTTTATTAATTTGTGTTGACAATTAAAAGTAGTAAATTAAAATCAACCAATAAAACAAATTTACAATCGAAATATGCGTTGTAAAGATAAATAACGTTGAAAACTATACAGAGAGCGAAAAATAATTTAATAAAAATTATCAAATGTTTTATTAAAAAATACATATAATACATTTCGTGTTGAAACAAATCATACAGCTCATCAAGCAGTAATTTATGGACTATTAAACTGATTTTATGAGCCGGCAACTGGATTTTGGAAATATTATTCATGCAAATTATCAGTGAGATATCGTCCATTTCACGTGGATTATGATTGACATATCATTTTGTCTTGCTGTGACGGAATCCAGCTCTCAAAATGGGACATTTTTATGTATAACATGTTTAGGATGGCACATTTCGGACACCCTGGATCCATACATTGCTGTAGTGTAGCTGATAGTTCGATACGTTGTATTCAATTTTTATTCTTTTTATAATTGTTTTTTCCGATTTTTATTATTAAATTAAATTTTAATATATATATATATATATATTGAAAAAATGTGAGCTACTTATCTTATTGCAGCTCATTAAATGTTGATAAAGAAATATTTATATCATTTTTTGTTCATTTTATTGAAAAATTAATCATTAGTAATTTTATTTGACCTTTTGGAGTCTGGTTTATTTGCTAGTGTTATATTTGAGGTCAGATTTTATGTAAATGTGAATACTAATATCAAGAAATGATAATTTTTCTGAATGCTAAGGCTTGGTACATATGTGTCCCATTATACATTTTAGGTGGGATTTATTTGTAACATTAGGAGAACATAATACATGGATTGGACACATATACACCTAATTCCAGATGTTAAAAGTCTCTATAATACATGTTGGTGTGTTCATCAGTTGATGTATCCCGATAAACTCCAAAGGGTTAACATTAGGGCTTAACAATAAATTAATTTGATTGGGCAACGCGCGTGTCTATGTTAAATGCGCACCTTTCGAAAATTCAAAATAAAAAATGAAAAAATATTTATTTGTTTAATTATATTTACAATTTCACATTTTTCACTTCTACCTTTTGATATTTTCATATTTTAAAGAAATTTTTTCTGTCAAATTTAAAATCAACCTTTTCCTTTCATAGTTTTAGACACCCGTTAAAAATAATCATCTAATTTTCAAATGAGAAAACAAAAAACTTAAATCAATACACTTTTTCGTATTATCTATCCCTCTTTTTCCAAATTGGGATGGGGGGGGGATAAATTTGATTTTTAAGGAAAATCAAATTTGTTTATACATAAAATAAAATATTTCACTCCAAAACAAATTTAACTAATCGATTCCTCTTCCTCTTTCTCTTGGACAAAAAATACTGTATTCCAGGCCCGACTAGTGGTTAATTGTGTGTGCAAAGATTGTCTGGTGCCTTTCAAAGAATTTTTCAATAAATTTCTAAAAGGCTATATTAAAGCAAAAACAAGGCATTTTTTCCTATGGTCTTATATAATATAATAAATAATTTTCAATAATTAATTTCTAATAATTATTTTCAAGTTTCACTAGGTTGGAACATATTTTTTAACAAAATAATCTTTGGGAAAACCGTTAATGATTTTGACTAATTTTGATTTGATTTTTTCATGTGGTTTCCGCCTGTGAATCTGACAGACATTGATCTAAGGTCGAAAGATAAATGAAGAAAATTGAAGTTGTAAATACCTCATGACAAAATTCCAATTCATCAATTATATAAAATAATTCCAACAATAATTATTCATACATCATTACAATATAAATAAAAACTTATTTTCATCGATTCCAATAATAGTTAAATTTTAAAAATTTATTTCTGTATCCCATTTATTTTAGAGTATGGAACCAAAGTCAAGAACTTTGTTGGGCCGATAAATGCAATCCGTTTCTTTTCCATCGTTATACAGATACCTTCAAATGTTATTAACATATCTGAAACCTTGAAAAAATAGAAACTATTTCGAATAAATATAAATTTCCTTCTATTTGCAGATTATTCCAATAATAAACTCTTTTTCCCATATCACAATTTAAAAAATCTCAGATGAGTAAAGGGAAACAAATTCAGACAAACAGACAAACCAAATTTTTATCCAGCAAATTGTTTGTTGAAAAATAATTTGTTCCGGCCAAATATTTTGTGAAACGCAGCTCTCATTCCAATCTTGACATTGTAAAAAAAAGGTGTTGCTGTCATTGCCTCGTTGATTTTACCGATAGTGTATATACATATCATACATCTAGCATACAAAATAAACTGATACGTTACTTGCTGGGGATATTTTAATGAATTATACAAATAGAATTGACATCCCAAACGCACAATTCTAAATTCCGGGCCATTCAAATATTAAATTATAATATAAATTTGTTTATTGNAAATGGGAAAACAAAAAACTTAAATCAATACACTTTTTTTCGTATTATCTATCCCTCTTTTTCCAAATTGGGATGGGGGGGGGATAAATTTGATTTTTAAGGAAAATCAAATTTGTTTATACATAAAATAAAATATTTCACTCCAAAACAAATTTAACTAATCGATTCCTCTTCCTCTTTCTCTTGGACAAAAAATACTGTATTCCAGGCCCGACTAGTGGTTAATTGTGTGTGCAAAGATTGTCTGGTGCCTTTCAAAGAATTTTTCAATAAATTTCTAAAAGGCTATATTAAAGCAAAAACAAGGCATTTTTTCCTATGGTCTTATATAATATAATAAATAATTTTCAATAATTAATTTCTAATAATTATTTTCAAGTTTCACTAGGTTGGAACATATTTTTTAACAAAATAATCTTTGGGAAAACCGTTAATGATTTTGACTAATTTTGATTTGATTTTTTCATGTGGTTTCCGCCTGTGAATCTGACAGACATTGATCTAAGGTCGAAAGATAAATGAAGAAAATTGAAGTTGTAAATACCTCATGACAAAATTCCAATTCATCAATTATATAAAATAATTCCAACAATAATTATTCATACATCATTACAATATAAATAAAAACTTATTTTCATCGATTCCAATAATAGTTAAATTTTAAAAATTTATTTCTGTATCCCATTTATTTTAGAGTATGGAACCAAAGTCAAGAACTTTGTTGGGCCGATAAATGCAATCCGTTTCTTTTCCATCGTTATACAGATACCTTCAAATGTTATTAACATATCTGAAACCTTGAAAAAATAGAAACTATTTCGAATAAATATAAATTTCCTTCTATTTGCAGATTATTCCAATAATAAACTCTTTTTCCCATATCACAATTTAAAAAATCTCAGATGAGTAAAGGGAAACAAATTCAGACAAACAGACAAACCAAATTTTTATCCAGCAAATTGTTTGTTGAAAAATAATTTGTTCCGGCCAAATATTTTGTGAAACGCAGCTCTCATTCCAATCTTGACATTGTAAAAAAAAGGTGTTGCTGTCATTGCCTCGTTGATTTTACCGATAGTGTATATACATATCATACATCTAGCATACAAAATAAACTGATACGTTACTTGCTGGGGATATTTTAATGAATTATACAAATAGAATTGACATCCCAAACGCACAATTCTAAATTCCGGGCCATTCAAATATTAAATTATAATATAAATTTGTTTATTGTTTAATACATAATCGTCTAGTCTCACAAGCAACACGATGTACAAAATCAAAACATAGACAAAACGGAGTTACAGATAAAATACTGAACATGTCAGAAAGTTTAGAAGACTTTGAAATAATTTTAACATTGATACTTTCAATATTTTTAAAAAGAATTTTCAAAAACCCTCAGCCAAGTTGTCGAAAAATATTGTAAAAATATATTTTCAAAATTAATAATAATAATAATAATAATAATAATAATAATAATAATAATAATAATAATAATAATAATAATAATAATAATAATAATAATAATAATAATAAATAATAATAATAATAAATAATAATAATAATAATAATAATAATAATAATAATAATAATAATAATAATAATAATAATAATAATAATAATAATAATAATAATAATAATAATAATAATAATAATAATAATAATAATAATAATAATAATAATAATAATAATAATAAAAGAAATGTCTTTTCTTCAAGGAAATCGGATTGATTTGTTGTCCTAAAGCTACCAATTAAGGGAAAATCTAATAATTAATGCCGAATATCTAATTTTAGGATGAATAAACAAAAAACTGAATCTCAAGTTTCAGAATTCAATTTACCGAGTATAGAATAACAAATAAAATGGATTGTATACATTTGATATTTTAATTTTTGAAAAAGAATAGCAAATTTATTATGAAATTCCGATTTTCATTTACGATAAATTGGAATATTAAATTTTGGCCTGGCAATATGTGGCTTGTTATAATTTTGACATTTAAAGTGAAAACAATAAAATATAATGATAATAGTATTATGAAACAATTCAAATAAATATGTCACCTGATCTTTCTTTCTCTTCCTCTCTAATTGACTCTTTCTTTTGGAAGGGTACCAAGAGCTAATTGAACAAAAACTACCAATGTTATAAAGGGTTCTGATGATAGTTATGAAATTGGTGTATCAGACTGATGCATAAATAATGGCTTTTTATTGTTCTGTAATAAAGCAAATGTAATTTATGTCCTATTTCCGTCTCCAACTGTATTCCATCTACTTTAAAGGTTAAAACTGCGTGAATTACATACTGATTCCGGCTTTCAAAGAAAATGTCATCGAAGATTTTATGATAAATCAACAATCGAAATCGAGTGTCACAAAACGGTTTTACATTTGAGAATTATGAAAAATTGTTTAAAAATATCCCCAACCTAACTCTTAGTTATTTTCCCTTGTAGATCTTGTTGCAAGGGGTCCCTTTGTAACCCTTTAATGTTTATAGAATGTTTAGTAATCGGAATCCGTAAAATTCTCAAATATGAATTTAATTTTTTTCGTTGTGTTAATGAATTAATAAAAAAACAAATGTATTAATTGCTATTTAAAACAAAAGTGTAAGTCACTCACCAGAAAGTGAAAATTTTGTTGACAGTTGAACAATTTAATTTCAGTAATTCTTAATAAAGTAAAAGTTTTATTCGAGAAAATTCTACTTTTGGAAGAAATCTATGTGATTATTGTTTTTATGACAATTTTTCACATTTCATAATCCTGTATTTCAGACATACTTTTTAGAAGTATATATTTAAAAGTTAAATATTAACTTTAAAAATTAATTCAATAAATTATTTTAAAATAGTATAAATTATTTTAAATTATTTTAAATTATTTTAAATTATTTTAATTTAAATTATTTTAAATTATTTTAAAATAGTATTTTCAAATTAACCTTTTAAATGTAAAATGTAAAATTAATTAATATTTCTAAATTTAAAATAATAAATGTTGATCTGAATGAAATGTATGAAGAATGAAATCTGTCCTTCTGAAAATATCAATATTTGACGCTGAAAAAACTCCCCAAATATATTGTGTGTTTTATTAATATTTAAAACAACAGTGTTTGATCTGAAACAAATTATTGGAAGATTGTTATTTCATGGATGTGATAAATACAAGTTCACGTAACTAATACTTTTTCTTAAGGAGATGTCTATTAGCAATGCGATCCTTAAATTCTTATTAATAAAAATGAAGCAATTGAGTATATTACATGTATAATAAAGAAAATGACACGTAAAAATCAGCTTCATAAGGTCATCCTATTCATTGATATTGATATTCTATAGGTTACCGCTTTTTTGGAAACCCTTGAAATATTGCATGACTTTTAGAATGTCTAAAAATAGACAATGGTGCTTATGTTAGGATTTGCATGTTTATTTTTGCGATTGGTATAGCTTTCATCCGTGATGTCAGTCTGTCTAAACTTTTAATAAATAAATTTTCTTTTACACTTGAATATGAAGTTTTAATGTTCACGTGAATAACCTGAAAACGACTGGAGCATTAATTCAGAATTTATTCTTCTCAAATTTACTTCTTTGCTCTTACCATCCTTCAGCAGAATGAACCACTCGATATAGTGTTCCAAACTTTTTTATCACTGACTGAGTTAGCTAGTTCAATTACTGTCCCTTCAATTTTCTCATAGAAAATTAGACATCAAGCACATCCGTCTTAGGGATTATCATCCCCAATTCAACAGAATAATCGAATGATTTCACCTTGCAACTTTGCTCCACCACAAAGATTTCTCAGGATTTAAATTTAATGAACATGTTTTCAAAATTCATCCAACAACATTCTCACGTCTAATTACTATTTCTTAACTTTTCTCTCCACTTGACCTCCATCTGTTGATGAGAAAATAAACTTCGGTCACAGTTTAACCAATTTATCACCGATCACCTTAAACCTACATTTTCTAACCTTTTCGTCTTCAGTTAAAACATTATATCTTCCAAATATGGTTGAGTCCATTGATATGTTGGCAAACTAAAGATTCTTCAATATTTGGGATAGTTTTCTTTCTTTAATGGTTCTAAGAAATAGCAGAAGATTAAAGTTTGCCTTTCAAAGATGTTGCTCGTCAGATAGAATTCTGATCACTTTGGAGAAAGTTGGACAAAATAATAAATGAAGCACATTACAAAGAGATTTATCTGTCATATAGGTCAAATTGTGATTATATATTTTCATTTGATGAAAGGTATACGAATTGTTTCGTTCCAGATCTTGATGGATTTTATGAAATTCAGCTCTGATTACTGCTTTCAGCTCTTCGACATTTATGAATAATTATGCTCTGTGCGTTATTGCACTAAGTCAAATTCGGGATTCGTGAACTCCATGGTATTGGTCTGTATTTTTCTATTTGGTTTTGGAAGGTCTCTTGAAGGAAGTTTTTCTTAGTGTAAGTCGTGTGTGCAGGTGCGCATCCTTAAGAATGCGTTTGGCTTGAAAATCAGGAATAAATTTCGTCAGTAGTATCTCACTGTATGGATCAAATGTTACAGTTCTGCTTTTTAAGAATGGAACATTCAAATAAAAAGGAGAAGAAATTAAAAATATAATTATATAAATTAAATATTTATTCATTCATTAAACATTGTTAGCCATAGACTATCTTCAACTCTTAGGGACTTATGAAACATCCGGGATATATAAACCCCTAAGGGTATTGCCTCTCCTTGGTCATATCTCAATCATATTTCAATTTTTAAAAAGGTATTTTAATGAAAAATAGGTTTCATTTATTTTGTTTGGGTTCGTAGAAAATAAGCTCAAAATAAGTTTAAATATGCAAATCAATAAAATGCAAAAACCTATAAAAACCAAAATTAATAAGAAATTTGAAAAAAAATCAAAATGACGTATTCCGGGGGGGAATGGTATATACGGATACCGAACATCGAGACGAACAGAGATATACTAATATGAAACCGATGGGCTCTCCAGAAAAAGATATTCAATAATTACAAATTAATTAAAAATAAATAAATAATTTATTAATTATATGGGAAACCCGAGCAGTAAACAATAGGAGAGTGAAATTATGCATCCTTTCAAAATCAATAAAGTTTATTAGTTTTGAATTAGCGAAACGAGATCTGTGAACAAAATTGGTTATTAAAGAGAATATAATTTTTTTTATCTATTGACGTAAATTACGACTTGTAATAAATATTTAAAGAAAAAAACTCAAATGTGAACAAAATTTTTTAAAATATTCTGTTCGAGTTGGGGTTAGATTATTTTATTTTAATTGACACAAAATTTTCAAATTTTTTCCATAAATATTTTACATATTTAATTCATTTTAAACAAAAGGTTGATTTAAATATCTTTATAAAAGTGATACGATTTGATATCCAGTTTTGACACATAAATTATATTTATTTTCTTTATTAAATGAGATTTTATTTCCCAGTTCATGCCGGATCTAGTACGACCCGAGTTTACATTGATCCTTCAAATTATGAAGATCCAAGCACAATCGTTCAGGAATTTGCACATGAGATTGACCCAGAGAAGATTCATATTGAAACAGTGATTGGTGAAGGTAACTGATCAAATATCATTAATTTATAGTTTTATAATCATTATTTACTGTGATATATTCTTCAAGTTTTTTCTGGGTTTTTCAGTAAAGTATTATAGAATATGATATTAATGTAAACAAAAAATCTTTTAGATAAATATATTTGACGATAACATAAATCTTTAACGAATAAAAGTACAGAAAAAAATTTTAAGGAGTTTTTATAAATATTATGTAATTTTTAAATTATATTATATTATATATTATTATTATTATTATTATTATTATTATTATTATTATTATTATTATTATTATTATTATTATTATTATTATTATTATTATTATTATTATTATTATTATTATTATTATTATTATTATTATTATTATTATTATTAAGTGATGATTTCTTTGTAGCAGCATTTATTATTTAAAACAATAAAGTGATAATTTAAGCATTTTGCTGCAAATAATGTATTTAATGAAAAAAATTTCGACTATAAGATAGTCCTTGTCAATCTCTTGGAATTTAGCATTCCTCTTACCGAACATACATCTCGATCTTTCTTTTATTTCCTTTTCTTACTTCTCATTGATTAGAAATATAATATAATGATATATTTTCTTTTCTGAAGAATTTTTTCAAAAACTTTTATTTAAAATTAAAATTAAATATCCTCTAAAATTAAAAATGAAGCATCAGCCAAAATCTTTAAATTTTTAAATCTTCTATAATTAGCCCATAGAAGCCTATTTTAATAAAATATTTATAAAATAAAGCTTCCAATAATTATTTATATACGCGATTTAAATTTTTTAATAAATGTGTCAATTTTGATTTTTATTCCTATCTTTTGAAAGCATATTTTCCAAAATTTCTATATTATTTTAATTATTATTTTTTATAATTTTTTTTTATTATCAGTTATTCTCAAGGTCAATGACAACAGATCAAATTGATGATTTCATTGATTTCTTCTTTAGTGTAGATTGGCCGTCTGTTTATAATGAGAATTGCTTCTTTGAAAAAAAATCGCTTAACATAATGGCTTCGTTGAGGATCACAGATGACCCTTAGTAATAGTTTATCCGACGTGTCTCCAATGACTGTATGAATATTAATTTTTGCTATTGATTGAGTTTTTACATAAAGGTTGTATTTATACTGTTTTGCTGTCTGAAATTGCTGTGATATAAAATTTTTATTATACCCCATGGGTAATCCCCTTTTAATTATACTAGGACAACCAATGTTTTAGGCAAGTTAATGAAGTGAATAAATATATTTTTGTTTTACTAACTCACAATTCTTAGCCTTTTCATTACCGCTTTTAGCAGAGCTTTTATATATGAATATATTTTATCTAAACAGTTATTATTCACAAAAACATGTTACATTTAGTATTGTTAATGCTGAGGGCAAGCGAGAATATTTTTTTGCGGGAAAGTTTTATTTTTTAGTGTATTTAATTATTAATTTATGCATGATTCGACAGAGTTTAAAGAATAAGTGGGAAAAGGGTAGAATATCAAATTTTTTTGGATACCCAGGTAAACAGTGTAATAAAACTGCTATTAAGACTTAAAATCAAATAAAAAGAAAAGAAATTATTTCTTGATTTTCTGTAACCTAAATGTTCAAGAACTATTTCATGATTTTGTTCCTCTTATGTTATCATTGCTCATCTGTCAGGTCTAATAACATTATAATTTGGTAAGTCATGCTAATTTATGATTATATTTCCAGATAATATTTATTCAAATAAAACAAATTATTTCTTCTTTAAATTGCAGCATTAAAACAAATATTTTGAAACCTTTGATAAAATCTCCTGTATTTTTCCCTTGGATTTTTAAAATTGAATTTTCAATAATCGATTTTTTATCAATTCTTTGCAATTTTTTAATTCTTCAATATTTAAATCCTCTCCTCATCAATTCTATCACTGAAACATTTTCGTGTTTCGATTTGGTTTGATTTGGTTTTTTAATTATTTTTTTTATTTAACCTGAAAATAATTTATAATCCACTAAAAATTAAAACCTAAATTAAATTTAAAATATTTCAAAAAATTTCAAAAATAATTAAAACAATTAATTTTATTTATGAAACTTAATTAATTCTGAAGCTCTATCAATAAATTGAGGTGAATCCTTTTTATTAATTTTATTTTTTAGTAATTGGCGGACTTTAATTATTTATCGAGTTTTATAAAAATTGGTTTTATTTAGATTTTAAATATTTTGTATACTTTTATCCATCCTGAAATTCTCATTTAATGCGGTTTTAAAAATGCAAATTTGTTACACTACTTCTGTTAGTGATAAAAGTCAGTGCCGGTCCGGGTGGGGGGGGGGAGGGGGTACGTGTGAGGCACGTGGACGCCGAATTTCTAGAGACGGCCGATTTAACAAGAAAACAATTTAGCCTGGCTAATATATATGTATATAAATATTTAATTAATAAAGTGAACTTTGTACAAACAATACATTTTTAAATTAATATATTTTTTTCGTCCTATCCTACATGAAATATGAATAGGACCAGCGCTGATATAAGTGATTACGCCCCAGTTTACAAATACACCTATTGAATAAAATTTATTTATAAAATTTTATATATTATTTTTGGTGTCATGCACTTTCTGGAAGGTGTAGAATTATTTGATTCCTACTTGGGAAAGGTTTGCTAAAAGACTACAATAAAAAGGTTGGAACCAGTTAGTAAGTCACACAAAAATATTTTTTCTCACTACATTTTTTCTAAAATTATTGTCGTTGCACTCCACTATTATGCAACACTAAATCGTCGCACTTATAAACTTTCAGCTGAAATAAACGTTAATAATAAATGTTTATTATAATTATAATTATAATTATTATTATTATTATTATTATTATTATTATTATTATTATTATTATTATTATTATTATTATTATTATTATTATTATTATTATTATTATTATTATTATTATTATTATTATTATTATTATTATTATTATTATTATTATTACAAATAACTTTTTTAAGGAGAATTCGGGGAAGTGTGCAAAGGAAGATTAATAAAACATGATATACGGAATAAAATTCCAGTTGCTATTAAAACTTTGAAATCTGGATGTTCAGAGAAAGAACGAATGAACTTTTTAATGGAAGCGGCAATTATGGGTCAATTTAGCCATTCCAATATTATTCAGTTGGAAGGAATCGTTACGAAAACTCAACCTATTATGATAATAACACAATTTATAGAATTGGGTTCTTTAGACACGTTTTTGAGAGTAAAGTTTTTATTTTTATCAAATGATTTAAACAAATTTCAAATTTTAGAAGAAAAAATATCAATTTTCCACCTTGCAGCTACTAGGAATGCTTAGAGGAATCGTGTCAGGGATGAAGTATCTTTCAGAGATGCGCTACGTCCATCGGGTAAGATTGTTTAATGTATTCATTAAATATTTCAATTGATGCTGAAGGATTTGGCAGCTAGAAATATTCTCGTGGATAAAGATTTATGTTGCAAAGTTTCAGATTTTGGCTTATCTCGAGAAATTGAGGCTGACAACACCGAAGGTGCTTATACAACTAAAGTAATTATTATTATTATTATTATTATTATTATTATTATTATTATTATTATTATTATTATTATTATTATTATTATTATTATTATTATTATTATTATTATTATTATTATTATTATTATTATTATTATTATTATTATTATTATTAAGTTTTATTATTATTATTATTATTATTATTATTATTATTATTTATTTATTTATTTTTTATTTTTTTTTATTAGAAAATTATATTATTATTATTTGCCTAATACTCGCTGAACGAATCATCTCTGGTTGTGTAAACATGTCAATGTCTTAGAACTTTTAGATTGTGCTTCAGGAAACGTTTAACATACTATTATCATTAAAACACATCTAAATTTTAGGCTTTACTTTCGATCGGCCTGACAGTCGGCTGTGGACCTCCTGGTAGGAACTTCTGGACTCTTTGACATATAACAAAATTCATTTCGTTGAATAAATATTTTTTTAGTATTTTCATGGTATTTGTTATCTTTTTATTGTAAGAAAAGAATTTTTTAATATATCAAGAGCAGCCAGAAAGTTTTTGCTTCCTTTCCCCTACAATTTGATCTGTGACTCGCATTATGTTTGGGTCAAGGGTGCCCGAAAAAATATTAATGTAAAATGTTTTAACTAGGATTTCATCATTAAGAAAATTCTATTTTCTATTTGTTAAAATTATTTATCTACAACAATTTTTAATTTAAAGAAGAAATATAAAAATTTCTAATATCAGTATTGCAATTTATTAAAAACGTTTTATTATTTTTCTAATTTAGGGTGGATTGATACCGATTAGATGGACCGCTCCAGAAGCAATTAACTACCGTCGGTTTACTTCATCAAGTGACGTGTGGAGTTTTGGAATTGTTATGTGGGAAGTAATGTCCTATGGGGAGAGACCTTATTGGAATTGGTCAAACAAGGATGTTCTTCAGGCTATTGAATCAGGTTACAGACTTCCAGCCCCTAAACGATGTCCTCCAGCAATACACCTTTTAATGCTCGATTGTTGGACTTATGAAAGGTCAGAAAGACCAAAATTTGGGCAAATTCTTCATTCTATCAATGATCTTCTAAGGTGTCCTGAAGCGCTGGCTTCTATACCTCTCTCACATTCAATTGGAAGGCTGTCAGTAGACTCATATAGACGAAATTCGTCTATTGTTTCTGAATCAAAGTTATTCAAATTTAATTAAATCCTTTCTTTATTTTCTTTACAGAAAAACACACCTCAACAGCAAACCTTTGTTACAAGCGGAACCGGTATTTGGTCCAGAAAGTTCCATTACCCAATGGCTTGATTGCCTTGATCTATCGTGTTATCAAGATAATTTTGTAAAGCGTCATTTGATATATTTATGTCACATATGTAAATTTGTCCGAAACGATTTAGTTTCTCTTGAAATAACCGATCCAGAACACCTTCAGAAGTTAATGAACAACATTGAGGCCATGCAAAACTATTTTGACACTTTACAATCTGCTTCTTTTGCCGTGCTGTAAAATTATCACATATCTCACCAAACCGAAATTAATAATGATAGAAATTAGTTTGTTTTATCAAACGATTTTTAAATGCTTTTTTTAAACAATTCAATGGTCAAATATTTATTTTTTGACTTGTATATCAGTAAATATCCGAAAGAAAGTGATATTTCATTGAAAATGGGCATTTGTCACAATTGTAAACTCTCGGTGGAATTTTTCGTTGTTTTTTAACTGTTTGTTTGTTTGTTTAAAACGATGACAGTTCAAACAGAACAAGATGAAATTACCAATTGTCCGAAATATTAATAAAAAACCGAATTTAAATTAATTATACTTTTAAATAGATTGTTGTTTCATGGACAAGGTTGTTAATAGTAAAATGTTTTTTATTTGTTTTATTGAATGGTTTTAATATAAAATTAATCGAAATCGAATTATTACTAAAATTTCTTATTTTTAATTATAAAAAATTCAGAAAATAAATGATTAAAATTGTAATTAAATGACTAATTTGATTAAAATAGAGTGATGTGATATTCGATCCAATTTCTAACGGCAATCTAATTTCAAGTTTATTTGGCTTTCTTGGTAATATACAAATGTATCTTGTTAATGATCCTTCCGAAAGCGTCTCATTTGAGACTAGTCAGAATCAATAAGTAATTTATTTTGGAATTTTTATTCTATGAAAATTTAAAGATTCGCGTTCATTTTGTAGATTGGAAAAATTTTTAAATTTCTATAAATATTAGAAAAGACTGTAAAAAAACATGAGTAACAAATAAACTTGTCATCGTCGTTCAATTTCTTTATTATTTTGAATTTTTTGTTGTTGGTCATTCTCACTAAACTAACATTTCGAAGCAAGTAAAACTCAAAAAACTGAATTTAAAATAAAAATATTTAAAAATTAATTAAAATCAGAGATTAATATTTTATGAGGGGAAAGGTATGAGGTTTTAAAATAAAAAATTTTAGACGAATATAATAATTAGAAATTGATGGGGTGTCATAGATAAAGTTATTACAAAATTACAAACTAATTAAAAAATACAATATCAATTGAAAAGAAATCAGTGGTGAAATTTGAAAAAAGTTGTTATTCAATTATTCAAAAATTCTGATGATAATACCAGATCGTTAAGGTTCAGGGGTGACCCATTAGATTGAGGATTAATTCGAAAATTAAAATCTATCTAGGGATAGGCAACTATTTCCATCAATAATTGCAATATCTGTAAGGGAAATGACTAGCCAATTTGAAGCGATAATTAACATTTTAGATTTGGATCATGAAGAAAAAGCTGAGGCAAAAACAAATCGAAATGAACATTAATTAAGAAAACTATTTGGGAATACAAAGAGTGGAAACAAATTGTGGACATGAATTGTTAAAGCTACAAATTGTTGGGGTTCTTAAATTTAAAATTTTCAAATAATTAAAAAAGGAATATTGAAAATTCTAAATCAATAAATCATAGAATTAAAATGTGAAAAACGGGTAAGAAGTAAATGAGATGATGGGAAAGATCATGGCGAGAACGGATTCATCAGGATATGTTTAGAAAGAGTCGAAATGCAAGAAAACGTATAAAAACAGAAAATCGTTAATAAATTAATTAATTAATTAAGGAAAACCGAGTTAAGTAAACAGAAAGCCAAGAAAACAAAGTGGATTCTGGAAAACCATTATTATGACAGCATGAATAATGGGGAAATGGGGAAAAGATTATTAAAAAGAAGATGCACGGTGAGACAATTAATTATTTCTTTCGAAGGAGAAAAGATAAAGAAGGCCACGAGGCAATATTGTCAAACGGAAACGATCTAGTTGAAACGCCATTAATCAATGCGACTATTTCAACTATATAAAGGAAATCAAATTCAGAAGCAATTGGCATTTTGTCTCAGGTTAACAATTTGACAGTAGGAAAGATGGGAAAATTAAAGTCGCAAGATAGAAACGGAAAGGAAAATAAAAGAATCAAGTTAAGTCAAATGATTAAAAAGGTGATTAATGTTGGAACTGTCAGATAGACCGCGGTGGTTAAAAACTCGTTCAGTACGACTATCAGAAAGAATGGGAAATTTGGGAACTAAATTTGAATTGACATATGAAACTCTGATACAAGTTCGTACGAAAATATATGACGAAAAAGACTATTTCAATAAAAACCTTGCCAATATCAATACTGATTTAAAAAATACAATACTTGCATTAAAATAAATTTGAAAAATCTCTCATCAGCCTGTAAAAATTTGAATTATTTTATAAATTAAAAAAATGTATTAATATGATTTCATTTTCTGATGAACAAATACTATTATTATTATTATTATTATTATTATTATTATTATTATTATTATTATTATTATTATTATTATTATTATTATTATTATTATTATTATTATTATTATTATTATTATTATTATTATTATTATTATTATTATTATTATTAATATTATTATTATTATTATTATTATTATTATTATTATTATTATTATTATTATTATTATTATTATTATTATTATTATTATTATTATTATTATTATTATTATTATTATTATTATTATTATTATTATTATTATTATTATTATTATTATTATTATTATTATTATTATTATTATTATTATTATTATCAATACTATTATTAGCATTATTATTACTAATATTATCGTTATTATATTTAGTAATATTATTGTTATTATTATTATTTTCGTGATTTATTCATATTATTATTAACCCTATTAAGATTATCAGTATCATTAATATTGTTATTTGCATCATTACTATTATTATTATATCGATATTATTATTTTCATTAGTATCCTTACTTTGAACAATTGAAACAATTTATTTTTTTAAGGAAATATTCTATTTTTATTTTATGAATTAATGAGGAACTCAAAGTACAAATGCGAATATAGCTTAATTTTCCCGCCATATTCAATTATTAGAAGAATTGTTGTCACAACTTTCGTTCTTTGACATGCCTCGCATTGTCCAATTGTTTCTTTTACTGATTCTTTTATGTCTCCCATATCGTAATTGTCCGCTAAATATTTTGTCACCTTTTCTGCTCCTGCGCGTGATAGCAAAATATGCATACTCTTTATCATTTCTTGTCTTTTTTCTTTAGGTATCCATATCATATCTTCTATAGTTTTCACCACGTTGTCTATCAGTATAAATTTCCAACTTGAAGCCTGTGCTATTTCCTTTTTTATTTGTTCTATTTCTGTATTATCCTTTTACCACTTATTATCTTCAGCTTTTTCCATCGTGTTTATTCTTCGGGTTTTCATTCTTTCCACTTTCGCGTCATCGTGTGCCAATAAACATTGTGTGCATGTTCCACATGTACTCCTTGACAACATATCTGCATTTGCATGATCAGTACCTTTTCTATACTCTATTTTAATATCCAGACTACTGAGGTAGTTAATCCATATCTGAAATTGCGTTGTTATTGGTTTCTTTGTGGATAACATAAACGTGATGGATTTATGGTCCGTTCTCAAAATGAACCATTTTCCATATAAATAATGATTGAAGTGTTGACAAAAATAATAGATTTTCAGCAACTCTTTCCTTGTTATGCAATATCTCTTTTCATGATTGATCATTGCATGAGAACCGTATGCTATAGCTTTATCGCACCCGTTGTCGTCTTTCTGTGATAATACTGCTCCAATCGTGTCAAAACTCGCATCAGTATCCAGAATGAATTCTCTTTCGAAATCTGGAAACCCTAAAATAGGTGAGGACTATTAGGAGGTTCATCCTGTAAAACATTAAAATCAGTTTTTGTTTCCATAAATTTTATTTCAGTAAATATCAGTATCAAATCAAATTATAACTTCTTTAAACTTTCTTATTTAAACAAATTTTCTACGAAGATATTTTTACTTAAAATATCTTCTTATTATTTTTTAAAAATTAATCTAAAATTTAATTTTTAAAATTTTCAATTTAAAAATTTCTTCATCATAAAACTTCTTCATATCCCCCTTTTTAAGAAATTTTTAAGTTTTTCCACATTTCTTTCGATCCTTTTTCCATCTTCATTTCTTAAGATGTATCGTCTGTCATGCACTTTCTCTATCATTTTGTACGGACCTTCATACCTGTCCTGGCCTTTGTGGCGTGTTTCTACTTTTACTAATACTTCTTCTCCTACATTGAATTTTCTCCTTGTTTGTTCTTCTAGTTCTTCCTTTATCGGTATTTCTTTGGACCCGTACCATTTTTCCCTGCTAATCTTTTTCCAAAAACTATCTCTGCCGGGCTTTTCCCTGTCGTTTTTTGTTTGGTTGCATTTAAAGTGAATTCGACTTCTGGTAATATCTCTGCCCAATCCGTCTTCTTTCTATCCTGTAAAGTAGCATTTATCAAATCCCGTATTGTCCTGAATTGTCTTTCTATCTGACCGTTTGTTTGGTGATGGTATGGACTCGAAAAACATAATTTAATATCTAGTATTTTTTTGAATTCTCTCATCATTCCTGATTCAAACGCCTTTCCGCAATCAACTCTTATCTCCTTTGGGCATCCAAATCTCAAAATCCACTTTTCTAAAATCGTTTTCTTTATTGTTTCTTCGTCTTGTTTTGTTATCGCTGTCAAGACTTGATACTTACTATACTGATCTATTATGCCCAGTATATACTTCTTACGTCCATTTGTTTCTGTCAACGGTCCACATATATCCACGAATATAATTTCGAACATTTCCTTCGAATCTTGTTTTTTTACTGGTTCTTTCGTTGTTGTTGTTAAAGCCTTGGTTTTTTGACAAATCTCACAACTTCGAACAATTTCCTGAATCTGACTCCACAGGTGTTTTCCAACATATCTATCTTTCATATAATCGGCTATCTTCTCGACTCCAGCATGACACAATAGTCTATGTATTTCCTTTGTTGTTTCTTGTAACTCATTTTCAGGTATCATCCTTTTCTTTCGTACTTCTTCTACAATTCCATGTTGGATGTTGCTTCTTCCTTCTTCTCTGATCGAGTCTAGTAATCTGGTTTTTATCTTTCCTTTCTTAGCTTCTTCGTGGGCCATTTGACATTGAACACACGTGTCACATTTAGTTCTCGACACCATGTCTGCATTTTGGTGATTAATACCCTTTCTGTATTCTACTCTTATATCTAAACTGCTCAAATAATTGATCCATGTTTGGAATTGTGAAGTAATCGGCTTCTTGGTTGTCATCATAAACGTGATTGCCTTGTGGTCTGTCCTGAGCGTGAATCTTCTTCCGTAGAGATAGTGCTTAAAATGAATGCAAAAATAATATACCGCCAATAGTTCCTTTCTTGTAATACAATATCCTTTCTCGTGGCTCGTCATCGAGTGTGATCCATACGCAATTACTCTTTCCTTTCCATCTTTATTTCTTTGTGAAAGTACTGCTCCAATGGTATCGAAACTAGCGTCGGTATCTAAAATGAACTCCTTTTTCAGATCCGGAAAACATAAGATTGGTGCCGTCGTGAGTGCTAATTTCAATCCCTCAAACACGCTATTCGTTCCTTCACTCCATTCTAATTTTTTGTTACTTGGTCCGCTACATAATTGTTCTAACATCCTTGCCTTCTTTGCATAATCACTGATGAATCTTCTATAATAATTGCAAATACCTAAAAAGCTTCGGAGTTTCTTTACGCAATTAGGCTTCCCAAAGTTCTGTATGGCCTGAATTTTAGATGGATCTGTCTGTACTTCTTCCTTGCTGATTATGTGTCCTAAGAATCTGATTTCTTCCTTTATTATTTGGCATTTTTCTGGATTAATCCTTAGGCCTGCTTCCTCAATCGCCTTTAACACTTCTCCGAGTATTGTATAGTGTTTCTCTTTACTGCTTGAATAAATCAAGATGTCGTCCAAATACACCATTGCTCCCTTTATTTTGCCTAATACTTTTGTCATCATTTCTTGGAACGTACCTGGTGCTGCTGCAATTCTAAACGGCATTCTGTTGAAACAATATTGTCCGTTCTTTGTTGAGAAAGCTGTTTTCTCCTGTGATTCTTCTTCTAGTTCCACTTGGTAATATGCATAACCTAGATCGATTAAGCTGAAAAAGACGGATCCTCCTAACACATCCAGCATCTCGTCTATGTTTGGCATTGGAAATGCCTGCCTCTCTGCTACCGCGTTCAGCTGTCTAAAGTCCAAACATAGTCTAATATCCTTTTTCTCTTTTTTCCATACACATATTAGCGGTGTATTCCATGGAGAGTTACATTTCCGTATAATTCCATTTTCGTACAAATTCTGTATTGCTTCTTCAATCTTTGATTCCAAATTTAGTGGTTGGCGATATGGTTTTATGTTTATCGGCTCACCTCTTGTAACTATCTTGTGTTTTACCAAATGTGTGCGACCCACATCCCATTTATCTGCCATAAACACGTTTGTTATAATTTCCACTGTTTGTTATAATTTCCTTTAATTTGCTATCTTCATTGATCTTTAACTGTTCCAACGCTCGTATCAATCGTTCTTCATCCTTTATTTTTCTGCCAAATTTTGCTTCAATGTTACAAATATAGTTCTTGTCTTTTTCACTAGTCTCGATATCTTTAATTTTTAACAGTCTAAATCCAAATGTTTCTTGTAATTCGATTCCTCCAATCACATCTGGTGTCACTTTCTCCGCCACAATGAATATAACTTCCTTCGAAACATTTCCAATGGTTACTTGCACCTTCGTTTTTCCTATTGTCTCGATCGTACTCTCGTTTGCGCATCGTAACTTATCGTCACTTTTCGTCAATTGTTGTCCTCGTAGCTTGTTAAAACAGTTCACACTCATTACATTGATTCTTGCACCAGTGTCTAATAAACAGTCGAAATTTTCCCCATTCATCCTTACTGTTATACTAGGCCTTCCTTGCATTTTGTTATACAAAATTTCAACAACCTGCTCCGTTTCAATGGTTCCAATTCTTTCCACTTCCTCTTCAAACATTTCTCTCTTTAGGAACCTGTATACTTTCTCAGTTACCCTTCCAACATTCTCCCACTTTTCTGCCCCTTGAGGATATCCCATCAAATTTTCTGTTAGAATATGGCTCCAACCAACTCCTCTACTGGTGGAGCCCTGTTGTTTGGGTACGTCTTCCTAAAATTATCTTCATTTGTCTCTACACACGATTCCCTTTCTTCTTCTTCTCGATACCATTTATCCGACTGTATCTGTTTCCCGTGAATCTTTGTCTCTCCGTCGCTCTCCCGTACCTCATCTTTGTATAACACTCCTCGGATCTATGACCATTTCTGCTACATTTTTCACAACGTATTTCCTGACACAATCTTTTTATATGACCTTCTTTCCCACGCCCAAAACATCTTGGAGCTTTTTTATCTGGACAGCTTCTACTTATATGTCCGCTTCTATGACATGTCCAACATTCTATTTTACCTTTTATTGGACAATCAATTTTCGTGTGTCCTATTTTGTGGCATAACCAGCATTCTGGCATTTCTCTTCGGATACTTTCTTCTCTCTGTTCTTTCTTCTTGTATTGTACTCTTCTCTGTGGTTCCTGATAGACCACTCTGGCGTAACTTTTTTGATCTGGCGTAACTTTTTTAACTGTTTATCTGATCTCTTTGCTTGTTTACTTTGTCCATCAGAATTAGTGTTTCCTTTATTTCTTCTGTGCTTTTTATCTTCCGTAGTATCACTTCTTTCTCAACTTCTTTATTCTCCGCACATACTATTAATATCCTTGCTGTTAATTTCTCTTTGGTAAATTCTTTATTTTCAAACAACCTATCAACAAGGTCCTCGACCTTTTTAAAATACGTTTCTATTTCTTCACCCTTCCGCTTGTAATTCAACAAGTTTTGTAGATCATTTAAAACATCTCTTTCGCGATCGAATGCCAATCGCAACCTAGCCTGGAATCCTTCGGCTTTTTTCAGTGTTTTGGCATACACTTCCAGGAGATCCTCATCAATCATGCAAGATGTTAATCTTTCCTGATCTTTCTTCTGCGTGATTCCCTTGGCGTCGAAATAAAATTCGCATCTTTTAATGAACTTTTCCAAGTCGTCACCTTGGCAGAATACCTTTGGTAGCAATCTTTCGGTGATTGCGTCAGTGTTTACCGCTGCCACCATATTAGGATGTTCATCCTGTAAAACATTAAAATCAGTTTTTGTTTCCATAAACTTTATTTCAGTAAATATCAGTATCAAATTATATCTTCTTAAAAATTTTCTTATTTAAACAAATTTTCTACGAAGATATTTTTAATTAAAATATCTTATTTTAAAAATTAATCTAAAATTTAATTTTTAAAATTTTCAAATTAAAAATTTCTTCATCATAAAACTTCCTCATATACATAATTCCAAGTATTTATTATATGACATATTGTATAATATTAAACAAATTTTCAGCGTTGAATAAAATATTTTCAAAACCATTTATCAAAATATTTCAATATTTATTTAAAAATTTTTCATTAATAAAGCTTCTTTTTTAAAAAGCTATTTTAATTTTTAATTCAAAACTTTCAACTTAAAAAATCCAATTTAAAAATTATTTAAAAGTTATTTTAATAATCAATTATTTATAATTTAAAATTATTTTGATAAATCATTCAAATATTTAACTCTCAGCTGAAAACACCTCACATCAATATTTTTAAAAATCAATATAATTAAAAAAACACCATACCTCATGCATATGAACGAAGCAAATGAAACAGTTGTCGGTGAGTTTGACAATCCAGGCGATAATGTTATACTTGATTATGAGGAAACGCAATCGGGGACAAATGTAGTTAATTTAATGGCAAAACTGTTAGAAATACCATAATTCCACTGCCAACAGAAACAGAAATAGAGTCGACTATAAAACAATTAGTAACGAAAACCCATTCCAAAATGACAGTCTGGTCGTTTTTATTAATAGCAATGTCGTTAGTGACATTAGGACTGACATTATTATTATTATTAACATTTTTTCTGTTGTTGTTACCAAGCGGACTATTATTATCAATGATATTAGTATTCTTAATATCCATAATATTATTACTGTCCCTATCAGAATCCTACTGATTCTCATCTTTAGTATTGTTATTTCCATTTTAAATATTAGTATTAAGATTTCCATAATTACTATGTTCAAGTTTCACATGATTTGTACTAAAATCCTTATTCGTATTTTTAAGTATTTTACTGGGTCAACGGAGATGTCACAATATTTAGTGTTAACAATAGTGTTGAGATTATACTTTAGATAAAGGTTATTCTCCTCAAATTTTCACTTATTTATATACCTTTTATTTTCTCTTACGTATGATTATAGAAAAATGGCACAATCAAATCCTCAGTCAAAACCCTGTTTCTCGTGTTTGGATAAGAACTTGATTATCCGAAAACAACAGGAAGAAATTTGATTGCTAAAGATGAAGATAGACCAACTGGATTGGGGCATGATTCACTCCCGTCCAGATGAAAGAATTGATCCAGAAAGTGCTGCTCCTCGAGCACTGTCCAGATAATTTGATTGAGCAGAGCCATGCCCAGCTGACGCTGATACAGGAGCAAGCGGCTCAGGCCTTGTATCAGGTGTATACGTAAAACGAGTTGGAGCATTGAATCAGAAGTCTACTTTCTGCTAATATGACAAATCTCTTTCCAGCCCACCATTT
Source organism: Schmidtea polychroa (assembly GCA_959609185.1). Taxonomy (NCBI): domain Eukaryota; kingdom Metazoa; phylum Platyhelminthes; order Tricladida; family Dugesiidae; genus Schmidtea; species Schmidtea polychroa. The sequence goes on along the minus strand of CAUHTR010000146.1, from coordinate 82,110 downwards.
GGTTGGAAATGAAAACTTCACGCGATCTGCGACTTGTACTGTGTACACCATGTTGATGAACTCACCACCCCCACCTTTTCATTAGTTCCATCTGACAGTGCATGGATCCCGCTGTCTGTCATTGACCTGAGCAGATCCAGTCTAAAGGTGAATCCATCAGTATCAAAGTGGAAAGAGCTAAAGTGTTGTGAGAGGAATGCTCGACAGAGGGCAAAGTAGGCCGCGGCACTCAGCCAATTTTGCAACCAGGCGATCCCGTCAGGTATCGTTCTAAGCCTGAATGGCTTTCTCCTTTACCACAGATGCCAACATCTTCAAAGAAAGAAATGGGATTTAACTCATCTGGAACTTTGTCGTTGACTGAATCTTTTGTTATGTTTGTGATTTAATTATTAATTATATTATTAAATATCTAGCGTTATATAAATGTAAATCAACAAACAAAACTTTTTTATAAATATTTATTAAATAATACATTCATCCTGAAAATATACAGTTGATTATAAGAGCTTGACGGATCATCAGTATTGGATAGCCAAAAGAAGTTAATGATTAAAGTTATTCCAGATAAAGATTTGACTACTTTGACATTGTACGATACTGGAGTCGGTATGACCAAACCTGAACTCATTCACAATCTAGGTACAATCACAAGATCTAGTATCAATGTTTTCATGGAAGCATTGACTGTTGGAGCAGATATTTCTATGATCAGTCAATTTGGCGTCGCTTTTAATGATTTATTGTAAATTCTAATTTTTCTTTTACATTTCCCCATAAGTTTACGAGAGAAAATATTGAAGTTAGATATCTTTTTGTTTTAATAATTGGAGTTGGCGGTTTTTGTGATAAATAAAAAACTTGTTATTTATAAATTCTTTGATTAAATATATATTTTACTGAGAAATTTAAAGATGGATTTAACTGGCGACCACGCCGAAAATCAAAACATCAACGCCATTTCGAAATTGACAAAATCGCTAATGGAATGCCTACCGAAATCATGCCAAGACATGCTCACACTGAAAATCAGACGATATTATGGACGAGGTTTAAAAGAAGCCGAAGAATGGATCAGGGATATAGAAGAATGGCTGCTGACAAATGGACAGCAATTGACAAGCGCTTTCGATGTGTTATTGGTGTCAGAAGCAAAGACATTGTTGGGAAACGTCAGAGAAACAGAAACAACAGATGTGAAAGCCAAAGCGTGGTTCTTAAATACGTTCACAATTACAAAATCAATAACTGACAAAATCAGAGAATTTACAGCTATGGAACAGGAAGATGATGAAAGGTTTGCAGCTTTTGTGATACGGCTAAGGAAAGATTTAGCTGAAATTGTAAATTCAGGACGATCAGAAGAAGATATTGTTCAAGACCTCATCGAAAATAAAACACGCGACGCGAGACTGCTGGAGATATTACTGATGAAACCAGAAACAAAAATTGAAGAAACGAGATCATTGGAGAAAATTTTGAAAGTAACAAAAATGGAAACAATAAAAAGGAATTTATTAAAGCAATCGGTCAAAGAACATACGCTAACGTGACTGAGGGAGGGCAGATGATAATTCAAAAGAATACACAAGATCCCATGCCTACATCACCACAAAGTAGACTATCAGAAGAGTCATTTAGTCACCACAGATCAAGAAGAGACGAACATCCTATACGCGGACCAATACAATACGAAGGAAATAACCATGGTCGTCGAGAGCAATCTCCAAAAGCCCAATTCTTGAGAAATGCGAGAATTCCGAAAAGCTCAGAAAGGAAGCTGCCAACAATATCCATGAAGAATATAGCAAGGAGGCTCTACAACGAAAATAGAGGACTAGTAGTGTGTTTATATCCCTAACCAAAACAGCCCTCCCAACAAATCATGCCTCCATTTCACTTAAACCATTAGAAAAACAACCTAAAACTTATACTTTTATAGTATTTTAACCCTATATTTTTGAAAACAACCACCCTTAATACCCCTAACTGTTTTAATCTTTAAAGCCTCAAACTCAAAAGCTTCAAACTAAAAACATAAAGAGAATAGAAAAGAAAATGGTATTATGAAAAAGTTAGAGGGCTATTTTGGTTAGGGATATATACACACTACTTGATTGTAATCAAACTCTAGAGTTGATCTTAATCAGATTATTAATTTTAAATTATATAAATTAAAAAATAAATAAAAAAATTTATGAAATAGTAAAACTGCTCTGAGAGGACAGTGGTATTTTTTTTTTCACTGTCCTCTCAACAGTTTTTTTGATCCGGATCATTTTTTTATTCAACCTCTTTCGTTTATCAAATCTCTTCCAATATACAAGCTGGCCAGACTCATACATCAGAATCAATTCGATAATAGCAGCACACCTTATTATTCGCTTCTCGCTCGAACACGATTTCATCGGCGTTTTAAGCGTGCTGCTCGAAAGTACAAATGAATTCGAAAGTGAATCCGAAAGAGGTCCGAAAACAACTGAGAAATAAATGTGCACATTATAGAATCGATCCGGGGGTGTTCGAAAGACTGGTGGCGATAATTACCGGTTCGCCACCACACCCGTTTCAATATTTTTTTTTCATATTTATGTTTAAAAATTAATTAATTAATAAAAAAATAAAAAAAATAAAATAAATAAAATAAAATATAAATCTAAGATACCCACACCATTTTCAATATTATTTTCAAATTTTTAATATTATTTTATGTTGAAAAAAAACTAACCTCAGATGTGATTTGAACCACTAGCATTTGAACCACTGTGCCAGTCTAGCCCACTGCGCTATTAGACTTTGGATTTTTGTCATTTTTTAAATTTTTAATTAATAAAAAAATAAAATAAAATAAAATAAATAAAATAAAATATACAAGTACTTTATAAATATAAGATACCCACACTATTTTCAATATTATTTTCAAATTTTTAATATTATTTTATGTTGAAAAAAAACTAACCTCAGATGTGATTTGAACCGCTATCTATTTGAACCACTGTGCTAGTCTATTCACACTGCGCTATCCGGCTTTGGATTTTATTTATAAAATTCTAAAAATTAGACTGTCACATTATGAAAATGAATAATATATAAAATTAAAAAATAAATCAAAACAGGATATCCAATAAAAAATTTTTTTCTAAAAATGAATTGTAATATTTGTAATAAAGTTTTTAAAAATAAAACTGGATTAATTTCTCACTTAAAATCGAAAGCTCATTTATTAAAAGAAAATAATCTTAATGATACAAATTCAAAACTTTGTCCTAAATGTAAAGGAATATTTCTACATTCTGGATATAATAAACATTTTGAAAATTGTATTGGGAAAAATAGAGAAATATTTACATGTCCTCATTGTAACTTTTCAACAAAACTAAATTTCTATTATTTAGAACATATAAAACAATGTAAAAATAAAAAACAAAATTCTGACGATGAGGAATGTCATTCAGAAGGAGAACCTGATCATGTTGAAAGAGAAAAATATAACTGGGATAATTTTAATCATATAGATGAATTTCAATTAAAAATTAATGGACCTGCAACTCCTGGAGAATATATAAATAAAAATAAAAAAAATATTAAAAATTCTTTCACTGAAGCTTTAAAAAATTATAAACCGACAAGGTATAATGTTATAAAATATAAAATTATAATCAAAGCAAAATACTGGCGAGGAGCAGAAGAAAAGACAACACCCTTAGATGTTGAAATTGAAATACCTTTTAAATATTTATTTTCAACTAAAGGATTTGATAAAACCATCAAAGAAATAATTAAAGCAGCAGAAGCAAAACAAGATGAAGTAGAAAATGAATTAGGAGATTCAAACTTAGTATTCAACTCTTTCCAAACTTTAGTGATTGATTATTGGAGAGGATTACCACCCAATCCTAAATCTTATATTCGTACACCCTTTAAATCTAAAAATGTTATAAACATACAGAATAATGATAACAAATGTTTCATCTGGTCAATACTTGCACATTTACATCCTCAAGAATCAAACCCTCAAAGAGTTTCAAAATACAAACAATATGAAAATGAATTAATATTTCCCAAAGGATTCAAACATCCAATGAAACTAGAAGACATTCCAGAATTTGAAAAATTAAATAATCTTAAAATTAATATTTATGAACATATTAAAAATAGAGAAATTATTCCAATTTACATTTCTGATAGTGGAACCGAAAACCCTAGAGAAATATATCTTTTAATCTTGGAACAACAAAATAATCAACATTATGTTTTAATAAAAAACTTTCAAGCTTTTACATCACCAGAGAATCCAACTAGTGGAGGAGGAACATGTAAAAGATGTCTTCATTATTCAACAACTAAAAACTCTATGATTAAACATACAAGATTTTGTGAAAAAGATGATCCAGCTTTAATTAACATGCCTAAAGATCCCAAGATGCATTTTAAAAACTTTTCAAATTTACTACAAACAGTAGGAGTGCTTTATGGAGACTTTGAATCTATAAATCGTAAACAAGATTTGGTTAAACAATATTTAAAAATAATAGAAAAAAATAAACTCATGGATTCATGGAACTCCTCAGAAGAGAAGATGAAACCAGAGAGGATGAAAGCCTTTCTAAGAAAAAGAAACAAACCTAATAGTGTTAAAAAAACTAAACAATTACCATCTGCTTATAAATTATTATTTAAAAGTAATTATCCTGAACTCATAGAATCTAGAGAATATACATTTCAAGGAACTTCAGAAGATGTTTTAAATCATTTTACTAAAAGTATAAATGATCTAGAACATGAAATATTTAAAGTATTAAAAACAAAATATGAAATAAATTTTTCAATTGAACAATGGGAGAATATGAAAATTCTTCAAATTGTTGGATGTGTAAACAACCATTTGAGAATCAAATCTTTGAGGATCAACTCCTTGAGGAACCTCCAAATAATGAAACTATTGAAGAAGAAGAACAAAGAATGTTTCATGAAAGACAACGACAATCTTCGAAAAATATAAAAGTCCCCGATCATGATCATTTAAAAAAGGAAAATAATTATCGAGGAGCAGCCCATAAAAATTGTAATCTTAATTGTCATACTCCTAAATTTGTACCTGTTATATTTCATAATCTTTTTGGTTATGACATACATCTATTTATTAAACAATTAGTAGAAAATGCTAAAAACTCTTTCAAAGTTATAGGACTTACAAAGGAAAAATATAAATCAGTTGAATATGGAAAATTAAAATTTATAGACTCGTTAAACTTTTTCCAAATGTCTCTAGATGCAATAGCAAAAACATTGAAACCAGAAAAATTTAAAATCACTCGAGAATTCTTGGAAAAAAATAATATTCCTCCAGAAGAATATCCTACATGCTTAGCAAAAGGAATATATCCTTATGACTATGTTGACTCGTTTGAAAAATATAATGAAACAAGTCTTCCTAGCCAAGAAGATTTCTCTTCACAACTTCAAAAATATCATATTACAGATCAAGAATATTCTCGAGCAAATAAAATGTGGGAATTATTCAAGTGTAAAACTTTAGGAGACTATACAAATATGTACTTATCCCTAGATGTTTATATTCTAGCAGATTGCTTTGAAGAATTTACAAACTCTTTTGTTCTTAAACCTTACAATTATATAACAGCTCCTTCTTTAGCTTGGGATACTTTATTATATACAATTTGGACTTCAGATATGGAAGAATCTGATAAAATTATAGATCTTTTAACTAACCTCGATATGTTTAATCAAATTAAAACAAACATTAGAGGAGGAGTCTCTTCAGTAATGGGTAATCGAGAAATAAAAGCTAGAAATGCAATAACTACTAGCAGAATGCTTTCAAAGACCTCTGATCCTTATATAAAACTTAACAATGAGGAATTAAAAGAATTATTAGAAACAATGAAAAATCCTATATTTATACTTTATATAGATGCAACAGCTTTATATTCAGGAATTATGACTCAATATTTACCAATGAGTGACTTTCATGAAATATACTCTGAAGATTCCTCAGAAGAATCATTAAAGACTCTTGTAAAAGAAATACTTTCAACTCCTAAAGATTCTCCAATAGGTTACTTTGTAGAATGTGACTTATTATATCCAGATGATATAAAATCAGGAACAAGATATTTCCCTTTAGCTCCTGTAAGAAGAAAGATTGATATCAACGAACTTTCTGAATGGCAAATCTCACAAGATAAACCTCCAACAATGAAACTTCTTTGTGATCAAACAGATCGAACTTATTATCTTTGTCACTATAGACTCCTCCAATTTTATCTTTCAAGAGGGATGATATTAAAAAAAGTTCATAGTGTCATAAGATTTAAACAAGCTCCATTCATGAAAGCTTTTATCGAGGAGAACATTAGGTGCCGAAACATTGCAAAAAGAGAAGGTAACCTTTTAAAGATAATAATTATAAACTTTTAAACAATTCAGTCTTTGGGAAAACAATGGAGAATGTTGATAAATATACTCATATTGAACTCCTAACTAATACTCATAAAGATATTAAGCGTTATAATCGTATGCTAGGAAAGCCTACATTTAAAAACGCACAAGTATTTTCTGAAAGTCTTACTGCAATAGAACTAAAGAATTTTGAGAAAACATACAACAAACCAATATTTATAGGGTTTTCAATTTTAGAACTTTCAAAATTACAAATGTATGAAACATATTATAACATCTTACAACCTATATATGGTTCTAATATATCAATGCATGCAATGGATACAGATTCAATGTTTTTAACAATAAGAACTCATGATTTACAAAGAGATATAGCTGAAAATCCTATACTTTCAAATTTAATAAATTCATCTGGAGAATTATTTTCGTTTAAAGATGAAAAACCTTTTACTCCTATAGAAAATGGAATATTTATTCGTTCTAAACAATATTCATACGAAACATTTACAAATCCTGAATTTATAACTCGAACATTTATATTTAAAACCCCAGAAACAGAGGAATCTTTTACACATAAATATCCTATATTCCCTAAAGGACAAGAAGAAAAACCTGTAAAGGATAACAGATGTAAAGGAATACAGAGATCAGTTGCAAAGAATCTTTCTCATCAAGATTATATAGATACATTAAACCCAGGTCATAAAGATAAAATTGATGAAATACATCAACTTAAAAGTGAAAACCATGATATTTACTTGATAGAATTCCAAAAAGTATCATTATCAAATTATGATGATAAAAGATTCATCCTAAGCGATTTAAAGACAACTCTTCCTATAGGAAATAATTTAATCCCTATAATAAAAAATCTTGCTAGTTTGAATAAGTTATATGATACAAAGATTACTGATCTTGATATTTATAATGTTGAAATCATTTATCCCGAGAGAGAAATCGAGAAGCCTTTATATTCTCAAGTTTTTAATCCTATACGTATGGAACTTAAATATTTTAATACTGTACCTGAATATATAAAAGGTCTAAGTGATAAAGAATTTAAAGATCATAAAGAGGTTCTAAAAATTAAATTCGAAAAGTTAACATCAGATTCTATCAAATGATTTTTTTCTTTTAAAAATGTCAACAATTAATTTAAGAGTGACAACATCAACCTTTTGAAGGGCAATAAACTTTTTTATGTATGATTCTTTAGCCACTTTTCTCGTTTAATTTTTTTAGAATATTCATTACTTATAACATTAGCACTTTTTAATCTTATAACCTCATTTTTAATATCTTGTATTATTTGATTTGATTTCATTATTTCATCATCAGTTAAGATTCCATCTTCTAAAGCTTTTAATTGAAATAAAAATAATTTAGAGATTCCTAATTCTATTGATAAACAAACTTCACGATACAAACTTTTCTTTTTAGAAGTATAAGATAATGAAACTATTTCAGTCAAGAAACCATCAGCTACAGAAATACTTCCAAGTATTACAGGTGCTATTGTTAAAACTGGTAAAGTTATAGGTAAAATAACTGTTAATATTGCAGATGCAAATCCTAAAGAATAACCTATAACTTTTAAAACTGTATTCCCTTTATTCCATCTATTTTTAATTTTTTTATAATGCTTTAATAAATCTTGTAAATGTAAGGTTTCTGATTTAAATTCTTTTACTCTCATAATTTCAAGTTCTGTGGGAGCCGAGGCCTTGGAAGAATAATATCCTGATGATCTCAATTCTGGGTAAATTTTTTCTTCTCTTACTTCTTCCATTTTAATAATTAAAAAAATAAGACTTTATTCTTCTGAGCACCATCTGATACCAATACTCGGATATCAAAGGAAACACTTGTTGAGAGGATATCTTTATACAATTCCATCAATGCTTTACGAACTTCATCAACATCAACCTTTTTTTCATAAAATATTAAATCTATATATTGTACAAGTGTGCTTTTAAAAATAATATTCTTACTTTTAACTTTATGTAGTCCATGTGAATGAGTATTAACATACCAATCTCCGTGTGGTAAATCATAACTAGTCATTATAACATCACCCTTTTCAAGCTTACTATTATAATCACATTTCACAAACCATTTCATTCTTTCATTATCATCATCAAACAAAAAGAAATAAGGATCAATAATCTTTACAACCATAAAAACACCCCATTCTTTACTGTTTGTTGTTATTAAACTTGGTTCTATAAAATATTTATATGTATGGGGTAATAATGTTTTATTCTGTTCTAATTCAGCAGCTCTTTTTCTAATACTATGTGTGGTGTTAATGTGTGTTCCATGAGACTCTAAATTTGAAATTCTTTTATTAAATGATGTAATCATCTCATTTATTATATTATATATTGTATTAAATTTAGTATTCATAATTTGTTTATCTTTAGAGTTTAATATGGCGGCATTTAACTTAACAACTTGTTCAGTTAACAGACTTTGTAACTTGTCAAATTTATCATTAAATCGTTGTTCGATATTATTAAGCTTTGATTCCATTGAATCAATTTTTGTTGTTAATGAACTTTCAATTCTTGTTGTTGTTAAATCAGTATATTTTTTAACACCATCTACATATTTCTTATTAACTGCATCAGCTTCATCAGTTGGAAAAGATAATTCTTTTATCTTGTGTCCATTTAAAATTAAATCACCCTTCATTGAATCACCTCTTTCATTAATATATTTATTTTCTGTTAAAGTTAATATTTCTTCTGTATTAAACCCTGTTTTTATTGTTCCACCACCTCTATTACATGGAATATAAGAACTCATTTATTAATAATTTAAAATGAATCTTCAAACCTGTTTCAAATGTAAATACATTGAAATCTCTTCTCCATTAAAATCAATCAATTCTCCTTCTTGATTAAGAATTTTAAAATTAATATCCATTATATATTTTCTACATAAAGGTAAATAATTTGGAGGATTCATTCTTTCAACTATTTTATATCCCATAGGAACTGTGTTTGAGGGAAAGGAATATAAAACATTTGTTTGTTTACCATTATTATAAGAACCTGTTATACAATCACAATGAATATTTATTGTGTTTGTATTTATTATTTTTATAATATTTTCTGATGTTATTATTTTATCTTCTTTTATTGTTATATCCATAGGTTTAAATCCTAAAACTGTGTGAAAGAAACAATTATCTAAAAAACTAATTTTTATATTCTTCAAAGTCATTACACATTTTGAAGTTGGTATATCCATTTTAATTTTAATACCTTCATTTGTTTTTTTAGAAAGTATATCATTTAAATCTTTTATCTCATATGCCCCAGGTTCTATTGTTATAATTTCTGGTTTATGCCCATCACGAGTTTGAATAGTAAATTTATTATTATCTTTAGTTATATTAAAAATAGTATTATAAGCACAAAACCATAATAGCCCCAATTCATAATTTAAATTTTGATCTAATTTAATTGAATCTTGAAAGTTTATAGTAAAGTCTGATTCTTTTGAATTTATAGATAAAGTTCTTGAATATTTATCTGACATTATGTTTACCATTTTTTTAAATTATCTTCCGGAGGGTTGTGAAGCTCCATTTCTTTAGTAGTAAATTCATATAGTAAAAATCCTTATAGTAAAAATCCTTATAGTAGAGATTCTAGATCATTATAAATTTCTTGAATTATAGATTCAAAATCCTGCGTATGCCCCTTTCCCTCTCCCTTATTCAATCTATACAAAACATATAAACTTAAAATACCACATATTTTAGTATTCAAAGGTTGAACTTGTAAAGAGTTAAAAGTATAACCATTTGGGGAATCAATCGGAGAACCCCTCAAGAGATAATCTTCAACTTCTTTAGTAGGTTTAATCCCAAAAGAATCAAAGTAGATAGATTTCTTACATATACAAACCCAATGAGATCCTTTTTCATTTGAATTTTGATAATTGATTATTATATTCAGGGGACTCTCCAGACTTGATAATTCATCATTCATTAATATTTTAATTTTTAAATTTAAATAATTTGCATAATCTTTTAAATCAAAATTTGTTTTTGCATTTATTCCAAATGTTTTTAAAAAATCTAATATTGAAGGAGTCATTTTGTATTTTAAAACTTCGTATTTATAACTTCGTATACTTATTAAATTTATCTTTTGAAATTATTCCTTGTTTTAACAAATCTTTAGAAATCTTTAAAATATCAGAATCTAAATTATTATGTCCTGCTTTCCTTGCAGCTAATAGTTTTCCTAATTCAATAAAAAGATTGATGGGATCCAATCCCTCTCCCTCTGTAACAACATAACCCTTTTCATTTTTATTTAAATAATTCTTTAAATCTTGAATATATTTTGCTTTAGAACTAGCTCTTATTAATCTTATTAAATTTAAATATTTTTTAATTTCTTCAACATCATCTGAAGAATATCCACAAAGTAATCTATAAAAATCATCTGTAAATTCAAAGTCTAAATATTCATTATTATAAACATTTTGTGAATGAATACGTGATTTATTTTCTGAATTTGAATATAAAGTAAAGTTTTGTTTATTAATTGTTATTATTTGATATCCTTCAGTATTAGTATTAAATGTGGGTCTAATTGAAGGAGGTAAATCATCTCTAATTTTAGGATCAACTTTAAGAGGTTTTGTTTTTAAAAACATTTCTTCTTCTTCCACATTAGAAATTCTTCTGCGTTTTCTTTGATTTCTTTCAGGATGGTTTTCACTGGATTCTTTTTCTTTATCCTGCCACTCTAGTTCTTTTATTTTTTGTTTTTTATCTTCTAACTCTTTAAATTTTGCTTGCTCATTGAAATCTTCCAACTCTTTTATAGCTTTAATTGTTGGCCCCTGTTGTTGTGTTATTACCTCATTTAATATTATAGATTCAGCATGTTGAGTTGTATCTTTTTTATTATATTTATCTTGTTCTGATTGTAATTTTTTTAAAAGTGCTAATCTTTCTTCATATACCATTTTAATGGTATCAAAAATGGTATCATAGTTCGAAGGGCTTCAAGTATAATCCTTTACCATTTTTAGTTTTACAAAGGCATCCATTCTTTAAAGATTTACATATTTTTTTTAAATCTTCTTTATCTTTTGAAGATAAAGATTCAGATGTAGAAATTTGATTTTTTAAAAAATCATTTAAACCTCTACCTTTATAAGGATCAAGATAGAGACCTTTGCCCTGAGACTTTTGCCGACTCCCCTCATATGGATTAAGATAGAGACCCTTTCCAACGGACACTCCCCCTTTAGCTTGCCCTACCTTCTTCATTGAATCGATTTCAGTTTGTAGTTTTTCTTTTTCTAGGTCTGTCTTTTGAGATTCTTTAGCTTTTTGAACTGTAGTTGCAATTCCTCCAGCTTATTCCAGCAGCACCTGATAAACCAGCAATGATTGCAGGTATTAAAGCAGCTAATGGAAGAATACCACCTTCTTTAGCTTCGTGGAGCTTCGCTCTAACTTGTTCTTTTACATGTTTTCCAATAAAATATTTCTTACCATCAATTACTACTGATTTATTTTTATTTGAATTTATTAATTCTTGCAAAGATTCTTCAGTTGTCATTTTATAATAAACAAAATGGATATTTGGAAACCAATTTTAAATAGACATAAGAGTAAATTTAATAATAAAGTATTTCCTGATAATTTTAGATTATTAATTGTTGGTTCTTCTGGATGTGGAAAGAATGTACTTCTTTTGAGAATGTTACTTGAAGATGATTTTTTAGATTATAATAATTTAATCTTTTATTCTACAACCATAAATCAACCAGAATTACAACTTTTGAAATGTGGATTTGAAAATAAATTAACTAAAAAAGCAATAATTGATATTTTTAAAAATCAACATAGATGTCCTGAAGAAGTTTTTCAACCTTGTGATATGGTTGATTGGTATAAGGAAATGATTTTAGAATCAGATATTAGTAATAAAAATGATTATATTTGTGAAGAAGGGCAGGAGGCAATTCAAGTTTTATTCTCTAATAAACCTGAAGATGTTTTACATTGTGATTTACTTCCTAAAGATAAAAAGAATCTAGTTATATTTGATGATGTTGTCAACATGAAAAATCAAGAGATCCAAAAGAGTTACTTTACAAGAGGAAGACATAATAATTGTAATGTTATTTATATATCTCAAACATATTATGCTTTAGATAAAAATTCAATAAGAAATAATTCCAATTGTTTTATATTTTTTAAATTAGATCGCCGTGATAAGAATATGATTTATAATGATTTATTTTCAAATGTTGAACCTGATAAGAATATGTTTGATATGTTTGTTGATAATCATTGGAAAGAAAAATATAATTATATTTATTTGGATAGAGAAGAAGCTGAAATATGGAAAAGTTTGTTTTAGGGCTTGTCGACTTAAAAATCTGTTTTCTGTAGTTCATTATTATAAAATCTACCTAATATTTTTTCATTATTTAAATCAATGATGCTATATGTTATTGGAGTTGTATAATGTATTTTATTTATAATAAAAATTTCATTTGTCCATTTTGCTGTGAATCCTTTTTCAAATTTATTTTTATATTTAAATATTCTTACTCGGTCACCAATTTTAAACTTTGGTTTTTCAATAACATCATTTTCAATATTTACCACTTTAATGGTTTCAGGATTCAAGGAAGCATTTAAAGGTGTTGATTTTATAGAACTATGTACATCATTATTATATTCATTTACAATCTTTTGTAACAATTCATTGTTCCATTTTTGTTTTCCAATAGCAGTAAAATATTTCCACATTTTATTTTTTAATGTTCTATTTAATCTTTCAACTACGACTGCTTTTCCTTCGTTTTCTGTTGAATATAATTTAATATCATTTTCATTTAAAAACTTTGTAAAAACTTTGTTATAAAATTCTGTTCCTTTATCACACCATAAATATTTTGGAATTCTTTGATGTTGTTCAAATATATTTTCAAATGCTTCTGTAATAGAATATCCTGTTTTATTTTCTAAACATCTTGCAAAAGCAAATCTTGTATATAAATCTATTACTGTTAAAATTATTTTATATTTTTCAGGGTCTGATGATTTGGTTGGCATAAAGACTAAATCAGCAGACCATGTTTGATCTTTTTCATGTACTTGAACTTTTAAATATTTTTTATTTTTTCTAAATTCATGGTGTAATTCATTAGCATATTTTATTTGTGATTCTGTTGGGGTTAATAAACTAGTCTTGGATGTATTCTCGAGGTGTTTTTCAATCTCTGCTTGTTCAATAATCTTTTTATTAGCAACATCTTTTGCTTTCCTAGCAATTCCTGCTCCTATAAAAATCTTACCTTTCATTGCTAATTTAACTAGAGCTCTTTGAATCTTTTCTTGGGTAGATGGATTTTGGATATTATTTAAATCATGTATTAAATTCACATCTGCAACATGTCTATCTCTAAGATCTTCTGAGTTGTATGCAATGTCATGTTTTAAAGCTGCTTGGTCGATTCTATTTATTGGTTCTTCTCCTTGTTTGGGATTATTATTTTCATCTAATCTAATATCTAGACGTGTTCCTGGTCCGGTATAGTTGTGTTTAAATAAATGCCTTTCACCTGGATATTTTTCTGTAGTAAAAGGTTTTAATATTGAAGATGTTGTTTTTGAAGATTGCAAATCGCCTCCAGCTCGTGGAATTAGGTCGCCTCCTGTATGTTTTTTAGTTTTTAAATGACTTGCTTTATGGTGTTTTGTAACTTGACAATTACAAGTTTCGCATCTCCAATAGGGTTTATTTAAAGACATTTTAAAATGTTAAAATATTAAGAATCTCCCCTAACATTTTCAATAATTGAAATCTTTCCACCATATAATTTCATTTCTATTTTCTTTTCTTCTAATATTAATGTATATACTTTAGCTTTAAAATTAGAATCCTTTGTTATATGAAGTGTAACATCAACATTATTTATGGCTAGGCGATCATCTTGGTCTGAAACATTTATACAAAATATAGAATATAAATTTTTGAAATCTTCTAAACTTAATTGCGGTTCAACTTTGAAATCATAACATGTTTCAATATAATTTAGATATGGGAATATGTTTTCATTATTTTCAATATTAAATTCCATTCTATTTATTGGATAATAAGAACTATTTAATTGAATTTGGATTGTTTTTAAATTATCATTTTCAATCTTTTGAATAAATAGATTGTTATTTTTTTGAAATGATGGATCTGTTTCTTTGAATCCAATCAAGATATATCTTGGTCGGTATGCTAAATTTGCTACCTTTATAGAATATGTTGAACCCTCTGTCATACTAAATTCACTACAGATTCTATTTAAATAATTTACATTTATAGACTTGTTGGAATTTAATCTTTCAAGGAGTTTGATTTCAGAATGTGGATTTAATGTCCATTCAGGTATATGCAATTCAAGTGTTGATAATTTTAATTTAGCTTTTGTATCTGCAGCTCCATAGAACAATCTTTTATCACCATCTAGTCTATTACAGATGAATTCTATAAAAACATTATGAAGTATACGATTATAGTTTTGAAGGAATCCAAACAAGTATTTTAATTCAAAATAACCTTCAAATTTTTTAGATTTATAAAGTTCAGCTCTTTTATGATAACCATGGTTTGCATCTAAACCAACTTTATCTAAATTCCCTTTATTAGTATCAGGAATCCAACCTGTTAATTCACCATATTCGTTTTTATAATCACAACCAGTCAAAATAAAATTTAACATTGTAGAATATACTCCCGGATGCAAAACAGTTTCAATTTCTGATGATCCTAGTTTTAATCTCATGTTGGAGAATAAATTTGGAAAGAAATTATTTTCTAGGGTTATATCTTTGTTTGCTTCAATTTCTAATTCAATTTTATAATATAATTTGGCATTACAAATATCTATTGGGTTTGATGTTTGAAGAGATTGAAAAACTATATCACCCCTACGATTTAAGTTTGCAATAGATCCTGAAGTTGGGGATATTTTAAGTACATCATTTTTCTTGATTTCATGAGTAAATTCTTTATTATAATCAAGATTTAATTTATTTTTTTCTTGAATTTTGAGATTTATATTATTCATTTTTATAATAAAAATTTAAAAAATGACAAAAATCCAAAGTCTAATAGCGCAGTGTGAATAGACTGACACAGTGGTTCAAATGCTAGTGGTTCAAATCACATCTGAGGTTAGTTTTTTTTCAACATAAAATAATATTAAAAATTTGAAAATAATATTGAAAATGGTGTGGGTATCTTAGATTTATATTTTATTTTATTTATTTTATTTTTTTTATTTTTATTTTTTTTTATTTTTAAACATAAATATGAAAAAAAAAATATTGAAACGGGTGTGGTGGCGAACCGGTAATTATCGCCACCAGTCTTTCGAACACCCCCGGATCGATTCTATAATGTGCACATTTATTTCTCAGTTGTTTTCGGACCTCTTTCGGATTCACTTTCGAATTCATTTGTACTTTCGAGCAGCACGCTTAAAACGCCGATGAAATCGTGTTCGAGCGAGAAGCGAATAATAAGGTGTGCTGCTATTATCGAATTGATTCTGATGTATGAGTCTGGCCAGCTTGTATATTGGAAGAGATTTGATAAACGAAAGAGGTTGAATAAAAAAATGATCCGGATCAAAAAAACTGTTGAGAGGACAGTGAAAAAAAAAANGCTCACAGCAACATGGAAGATAGATACAATGTCCCTGAGAAATATACTATATTGAGAGAAGACGGAAAACATCAGCGACTCCATGGGCTTCATTTCGTCGGTGGAGTCAAGACAGTAAATTGTGAAAAAAGAAATGAACGACGAAGAGACGATGCAGAAGAAGAGATCTACCAGACGGAAGATGGAAGAAATTGGAGTAAAATAATGTTGAATAATGCAGAAGCAGAGATGTTATGGGACTCTGGAGCATCAGTAACAATTTGTGGGACAAAATAGGCAAACCAGAACTTCAACGTAGCATGAAAAAAATCAATCTCTTTAATGTTGTTGAGTTTGTAAAGGAGTCTTGGAATGCTGTTAAGCCGTCAACAGTTGAGAGCTGTTTTAAAAAATGTGGGTTCTGCTCGGATATCACGGTTAAACCAGATATTATAACTGAGATCGAACAAGACGTAACAGATTTAGCTAAGAAGCTTGATTTCGACTTTGACCTTAGTGAGCTTGACATTTCTCTTGAACAAAACTGTTTTGAGAGTGACTGGGAAGAAAAACTGATTTCTTCTTACACTAGTTTGGATGATGCATCAAGTGAGGTTTCTGAACCAAACGAAGAAGAATCTGATTTACCAAAAATTGATTTAAAAACATCTTTATCTTATATTCAGCAGATTAAGAATCTTGGAATGGAATTGGGTGACAATAAATTAGTTGGCATAATGTTTCAAGCTGAACAAAAGTTGACGAATATGATAGTTTTTGATTACAGTGAAGCCAAATCGAAGAGACAAACAACATTAGATGAGTTTTTATAATAAAATCTTCAATTTAAGTCTAGTTTTCTTTATAAAAATAAAATCCTCTCTAATAGGACCACCTCTAGTAAAGACCACTTTTGGTCCGGAACCAAGGGTGGTCCTATTAGAGAGGTTTCACTGTATTATTATGCGGAGTTTTTTCAACTGGAGGTGAAGAAGCAATACATGACTATACCGGTCACATGGAATCAGAAGACCAAAATAATCACAGTAGTAGTGGTAAAAGAGATCAAGCCCGAATTCATAAGGGGCATTGATACAATGAAAGAGTTTGGAGTAAAGTTAGTGAAAATCAATAATATAGAAACGTCATTGATAAACAAAATCTACACTGATGAAGAAAGAATAAATAAAGCACTAGTGGCAATGGCAGGTGAGAATATAGTAAACAAATTGAAGGAATGATCAGGGAATTTTTATGGCATCAAAATTTGATCTTGGATTTACAAACTTAGTTCGACATGAGATGCGGATAACAGGAGGCCCAATAATGCAACATGCTCGACGTCAACCAATGCACATGGAGAAAAGAATTGAAGAGCTGATAAAAGAGGTAATGAAAGCAAATTTTACTTGGTGTTGCAAGAGTCCTTGGAATGACCCGTTAGTGATAGTAGGGAAGAAAGATGAATCCATCAAGATGTGTGTAAATTATCGTGGACTGAATTCCATAACAGAAAAAGAGTCATTTCCGATGTCAAAATCAAAGATTATATATATATATATATATATATATATATATATATATATATATATATATATATATATATATATATATATATATATATATATATAATATTATATATATATATATATATATATATATATTCAGTCACTATATATATATATATACTATCCAAAGAACAGAAGCTATGAAAAAGTATGGGAACAACAATAAAAGGAAATTTGGTTTCAAGAGCTGCGAGAGATATTGAAAAATGGATGTACACTGGAGAAAAAGAATTGTTTTCCTTCTAACGTAAAAAATACACGAATTGATGGTGGATTAATAGCAGTAGTAAAGAACAAAAATATCTTAATGTTAATCCCAGAAACATTTGCAGGCCTGTTAACAACAACCCCACATGAAGAACTATGTCACATTGGAGTTAAGAAATTATTTCATTATATGGAAAAGATATTTTATCGGCCGAAAATGCAAGAAACAATCCAACTCTGCTTACGATGTTGCGAGATCTGGGCTAAGAGAAAGATCGATCGGACAAGAACCAAGGTAACATTTATTACTAGATATTGCTCTGAATTCCTAGAACAGATTGTTATAGATGTGACTTACATGGAAATAAACGCCATAAAATAATATATGGTAGTAATGGTGGACCGTTTTAGCAAACTGATTTCTTTAACTGCAATCAGAAAGCAAGACGAAGGGATAATTTTCAAAACGATACTTAATAGTTGGATCTATCGATTTGGAAAACCGATAAGCATTTTAACAGATATAGGCCGAAATTTCGAAGGAATTTCCTAAGACAGAAGCTACAGAAATTTGGAATCAAACAGGAATTCAGCTCACCTTACCAGCACCAATCAAATGGTTTAGCTGAACGAGTCATACGAACGATAAGAGATCTTATTATAATAACATTGGCAAGTGGATGTGAAGAGAGAAACTGGCACGAACTTCTACCCAGAAATGAGTTCACTATAAATAGCAGTCGACAAAGTGTTACAGATTTTGTCACCATTTGAGATAATTTATGGACGGAGTGTTAACCTACACTCTAACCTGAAACAAGCCGAGATATCAAGAAGCGAAAGAATCGAAGACGCGAGATTTAGCTCGAGTAAAGCCGTAGACACTTTGAGAGCTATGGATAAGACAAAGAAGGGCACTCGTGTTTTCGAGGTAGTGGAGTAGGTACTCGTAGGTAGAGCTGCAGAACAGGCACAAGGATGGTATGCACTACGATGGACCATATAATATGGACAGATTTCTATCACCTCATCGAGTCGAACTACATTCACAAGAAGGAACAAAAGAAGAATCGAGTTGGTGAAGAAGTGGAAAAAGTCGTAAGAAGGGAGAGTTAGATATCTTTAGGTTTTAATAATTGGAGTTGGCGGTTTTTATGAAAATTTAAAACCTTGTTATTTATAAATCCTTTGATTAAATATATTTTGTTTGTTTCAAGATTTTTGCTGAGAAATTTAAAGACGGATTTTACTATTGTACAAATATAATATCAAATGTACATTAAATTTAATTAATTATACTCTAAGTAAACCTATGGTTATTATGGGTGCTTATACTAGTAATATATTTAAATAATAACTTAAAATATATAATTATTTAAATTTTTTCGAAATTCAAAATTGTTTATTTAAATAAAATTAATTTACTTTAACAAATTATAAATATAACTTATTTAACTTATATTCTATATTGCCGCCATTTTTAATAAATAATTTAAGAAATTCTATTAAAACTAACTAGTAATTTTCTTAAATGATAGGTAATTAAATCCTTATAAAATATGTTTATTATTTTTTGGCGTAATGTCAATTGTTATATATATATACATATTTATATATACATTTATGTAATGTATAATTCCAATGTCATTGTTCATTTTTAAAGGAAATCTCGTTGTAGATGCCTCAAACCCAAAACGCAGAATACACCAATGGCAATAACGCAATGGGTGTAGCAGTTGCTCCTCCATCTGTTCAATACTCGTCGAACACCTCTTTATCTGGTCATATACCAATGTTAAACACTTCAGTTCCTAATCCAAATTTAATGGCAGCTGCTTTACAATATAATCAGCCAAATCAAGCTTATATGACTGGCCCGGGATTAGCAACAATAGGGCTACTTTACCCCAATGCTAATGGTTATGTACAATCTCCAAATTTAATGTACAATCCTCATAATATAATTCACGGACAAATGGAAATGGTTCCAACAGTGTCATCTTCACTGGGTCATTCATCCGCACATCATAGTCATAAATTATCTGGATTCGATGCAGTTCAACATTTCGGCAGCCTTCCACCTGTAAGAATTTTTGATCAAGTAATAATCTCATCATATTATCAACATTTAAATTAAATTTATTCATCAAAATTTTAAATATTTAAGTTTTTAATATATAACTTAATTCAATATATAATACAATTTTTGTATAAATAATTCAAAAATATAATTAGTATTTTCCCAAATGAAATAAGAATTCATATTGAGAATGAATTATGCGGAAATTATAAAAATTTCAAATGAAGATATAAATAAATTGATTTGCGCACATTATCCAATTTGTTATTGTCATGTGATCGGCAGAACACGTGACTGAATAATTATGATTTTATTTAGTAACGAGGTTTAGACGCAAATGTGAACTCGTTTCATTTGATAGAGTCGATTCGCGTCGATTATTTCTCATTAAATTTATTTTGTAATTTCCTGAAAAAATATTTCGTATTTCGTTTGGAATTGCAAATAGCTCTTAAATTAATCGAATAAATCTTCGTATACTGGAAAATTTTGGGAAATTTCACGGTTTCTCGAATTTTTAAAGCATCATTATATGCATTTTGGATTGTTTATTGCAGGAGATGGGAATAATTGGTTAAAATTTGAAATTCAGCAAAATTTGTCGTTATAATCAAATTATTACTGTTTTCTCAAGATTTGTTTGAAACAAGGCTTGAGTAAGAACAGAAACGAGCGGAAGGGTAAAGAGGATATTTGGTTCCATAAATATGTATTGCTATAACTGGAACAAATTTTAAAGAATTGATATGAGCATGTTAATAAATGGCCTATATAAAGGCTACACACGTTGTGACCTTCGACTATTTTCAACTCTACACAAGTTAAACAATACATAATCCTATCGCACTTTTTTGGTAACTTTTAAGCTGTCACTGAAGTTTTATCATATTAAAGGCATTAAAGTATCAATTGCATCAAATTGTGAACAATTAATGAATATTAATATTAATTAAATGAATAAAATTATAATTACTTTTATTATCTATAATCCAAGAGAACATGGAACCTTTTTTATTCATTTAACTAAAAAATATCACAGCAGCGTCAATATTTATCTAAAATTTAGTCCAATCTATTGGGAATGTTTGATTTTATACACAAGTAGTCGCCGTCGTAAGTAAATATCTTTACGGGTCACATATTTCTTAATAATCATTAGAGTTGTCTCTGGCTGAAAATTAAAAGAATTCTTGTTAAATATAAAATAAAATGTTGATCAATAGTCTAAAAAAAGAAAAGAATGAAAAGTAAATGTGGAAAGAATCCAAATAAAAATATATCCTTAATTACGTGTTTCATTGATATTAGACTATCAAATCCACTTCTAAAATTCAGTCTATTTGTTAATAACTGGTAAAATTCACTATTGCTAGGCTACCACAGAACTCAGTGCAATTGCGGTAAATATAACATATTGGCAATCAGAACACTTTGAATTTCCTCCATCTTTATTTCTTTTCATATAATAAATAGATATTTAACAAATTTTGATCTGAAACCTGAAAAGAAAAGAAGTTAAAGGAAAATGAACATAAAAATTAAAGTGAAAATAAAAAATATTTCAGAACTAATAAAATTATGAAATATTGATTGTAATATTTGCTTTTATTTAATTTGTTTATGGTAATATTATTTTTCCCCAACATGAATAATTTCTATCGGATATTCGAATAGTAATGTCAGATTTTCAAGTAAGTTGAATTTCATTTATCAGTAGCATAATTGCTTGCATTAGCAATATATATTATCCACTTGTTTGCTTAGGGAAACTTATTTTTCGTTTTCTCTTTATAGAAATTTGTTATTAAAAATTATATTTTTCAATGGAAATTTAGGTAAGTAATGGATAAAATTTTGAAAAAATAGTGAATTTTAAAAGATAAAAATTAACATGATCAATAATAAAAACCACCGGGAAAATTATTGATAAATTATAAATGCATTAAATAAAAACATTTAACTTGTAAAATAAAATTGTAAAAAATAATCAATTTTTGTAAGAAAAATAAATGCTTGAAAGCAATACTTTTTCCCCGGAGTTCTCTTGAGGATTTTTCTCTTTATTTTTACTGATTATTTTTAATTAATAACATAATTTCATTAATCTGCTTTATTTGTCTGATAGATACTTAGACTTTATCAAACATTCTGAGATTTATTTTGAGATTTATTGATGCTTTGTCATTGTGGCAAAAATTATCATTGAACTTTACCTGTGATAAATCACGAGCAAATATTTATGCTTTTTTATATCAAGTTGAAAGGTGTATTTAACTTATACTTCAACTGGATCATATATATTTACCATAAATGTAATTATTTTCAGTTAAAAATCGCTGAGAATAAAAAAAATCAATTCCTTTTCATTTTGTTATACATTTCAGATGATATTTGATCGATAAATTGAAACTAAACAAAAATTTATTGATCAATTGTTATCTGAAGGAAAACAATAAAGAAATTGAAAAATTAGTTAAATTATTGATTTAAATTTAACTTAATATAATCTTGCTTCTTGGAAATTCTCTCAAACGTTTTCTGTGATTTATTGAAAATATTACATTATTTATTTCACATTAAAGACAGCAAAAGTTTATTAGTGTATTTCATTAAAAAATTCCCTAAATACAATTGAAAAGGGACAACAAATGTTGGGCACTGAGTAATCTCATGCTATAATTACCAGATGATAATAAAGATGTTTTCATTTGCTTGTATTCTAAGTTGAAATTTATCATGACAAATTATGACTGAAATAATAATTTTTCTGTATTGCTGTGATTCTTAATTCAGACTCAAATTCGCAAGCCGAAGAATTCGATCATGTCCAAAACGAATCTCTACATCAACGGACTACAGGAATCAGCAACTGACGAATCAGTCCGAGCTCTCGTCGATGGGATCATTGAACCAAAATCCTGCAAAGCCATGATGTCTCATGGCAAATGTCGAGGTAGGTATCCGCTGATTTTTGTTTTTTTTGTCGACATCGTTACGCGAGAACATTTACAATTGCTATTGACAACAGGATCCGGCTTCATCGATTGCGCAACCGAGGTGGATGCGGAAAAAGTGATTCAAATTCTCAGGACCAAAGTGATGCCCGATGGCAGTCGCCTAACTGTCAAATTCGCTTATGTGAGTAGTGTGGTTGTTAGAGAACAAAACCTGTCATGATGACGATATTGTCCAGGAAAATGAAAAAGATGATCTGAATGTCTACGTGAGGAATCTACCCCGACGGAGCAGCTTTACTAATTCGAATCTCGAGGAGCTGTTCAAGGATTATGGTCAAGTGGTGTCGGTGAAATTGCTTCAGTCAGACAATCAATATACAGGTGTGTTTAATGTTGTGTGTACGTTTGTATAAATATGTGTGTGTGTCTGTCTGTCTGTCTTACATTTTCTGTGGGCAGGTAAGGGTGTGTGCATGTGTGCAGTAAATGCGGCATCAAAGGCAGCAGTATTCATGTCACTGGCAACTGCATCAGCCGCATGATTATTTTTGGCGGTAATTCAAAATTATGATCAATCAGTAAGTGTGTATGTGTATGTGTATATGCCTTGATCATTTGTCAATTTTAAATATCTATTATTGGTCATTAGTTTTATTTATGTACTTATAATTATTTTTTGATTATTATTATTATTATTTAAGGATTATTATATATTATTAGTAATTAATTATTTTATATATATATATATATATTGTTATTAATATTATTATGATTATTATTATTAATTATTTATTTTTTAATATTAATGTCACTGTTTAATGTCTCTGTTTTTCTGTAAAGCTGTATTGATTTTATACGAATCAATGATTTTTCTTATTAACAATCACTTTGATCATTACCAATGCGCCATATATTATCGTTCTTTCAAGAGATCAATTGATATTTTAAGTATTTCTTAACTAATCAATATTTCTCAAATTTATAAATAATTATTTAAATAGCATAAAAATATCTACAAAATTCCCATTTAATATATATATTACATATATGATTACATAATACAATTTATTCTTCAACGCAATGTTTTCCATGTAAAATATTATTGACTTTTGTACTTGCTATATTCAAATTATCGTAAACGTTTCCCACAGTGGATTATTGGATAATTTAGTTTTGCAGTGATCCTATCCAATCAACAAATTAATGCATATTTAAATTGTACGGCATCAATCAATAGTTTCACGATACTAAAGTCATTGACAATTATTAGCAGTTAAGGGAAATATATTAATTAATCAGAATTTCCTTGTTCCTTTGTGTATCGGAATTTAGAAATTATTTTCCTAATCAATGTAATGATTTTCCAATATGGTATAAATGTTTATAAAACGGTTTAAGGCCCATTAATATATCGTAAATTTTCTGCACAACTTTTTTTAAGTGTTTTGAAATAAAATTTATATAAATCAATGTGTTTTAATCTGAAAAGAAATCAGGGTATATTAAAATTGTTTGATTGCCAATCAAATTACACTTAGTTCTGGGGTAGGGTAACAGTAACATAGTTGCGTTCACATTTGTCGAAACAAGTTGTTTAGGATTAAGAAATATTTTTTATAATGTTGGACAAATTATTTTATTAATGATTTGTCCTTATACAGAATATCAATCAAATATTGATTTGATAATAATTGTAGTGGGAATAAAAAGTTTTAAAAACTAATTCCACATAAAATGCTAAAAGACCTTGGAAAATTATTGTAACCCCCATTTCCCATTTTGGGTGCCCGAAAACATTCCAGGTTCGAAAATATATTCATGTGTGTCATTTGAGTTAAGGCCTGTCTTGTTTTTTTACTTTCTGGTCTCATTTGCAGACAATTTTTCGAAAAACACATACAAAAAAGTATTCATAAGATAATTCCATTGAAATATATCCGAATTGGATGAATCTTTTAAAAATCTTTCATTTGAATCTATTCGTTTTCCGAAGAATTTTATTTTTCTGTTAAAATCACCTATTTTTGTTACAATATAAAATAATATTGATTTTATATTAACAATTGAAAATTAAATAAAGACAAAACTAATTCTAATGGAGATTGTCTGGTAATATCGATTAGGTTTTGGTTTCAGTTTCAATGTTCATTTCAAGGAGTCAAAATTCCAAAATTTTGAATGTACAATAAAAATTCATCACTATTCGTTTTTTAATATTCGTAAATTTTAACCAACATTCAATTCAACAACGTTTAACCGTTCAACGACACATCAACAACTTTTAGCTTTAGCTCAATCAATTTCATATGGTTTTCTAAAATTTCTAAAATCAACAAAACAGCACTATTGTTCTTCGGATAGTGGAAAATCATGCAATTGATAGCAAAATTTTCACTAATGAAACTGCAATTAATGGGATTTAACAAATTTAAAGGCCTATAATGTAGTTCATTATGAGCACAACGCGTTAAAATTGATCCTCTACGTGACGTAAAAATTACAAAAGGGTTAAATTTTAAGGTCAAGGTCAATTTAGGGTCTTTTAAAGATTGACAATGTTAGTTTAAGGGTAAAATTACATATAAAATTTCACTAAAACGAGGAGGAGCGAGTAAAACTTGCCAGAACGCTCATAGCACACTAATATATATTTTTCTTTTCACCTAATTGAAAGAGCCCAGCTTTGTTTTTAGTATAAGAAAAAATATTTTAAAGTCCTTTTTTAATTTCAAATATTTTTTTAAAATGTTTTTATAAAATTTACTGCTTATAAATAAATATTTATTTCCGAAGTTTTGATAAACTATTTTAAGTTATATTTCTTCGCTTTTCAGATTTTACGTTTAGAAATAATTCTCAATTCCAATTTGTCCTTGATTTTTAATATTTTTAGATGACGTAATATTTATTTATCATGCCATATTTATTTATTATGTAATCAATATTCAAAATTTCTCAATTTATTTGATGTGAAAAGTTGAAATTTTGAATTGATAAAATCGTAAATCTGAAAAAGCTGAGTAATTTTAACTTGAATTCTTTTCAAGTGGGATTTTAAAATTTTGATTTATAAAATATGTAATGTCAAAAGTAATAGAGATGATTTTCTAACAATTGATGATAAAGTATAAATTATAAAGTATAAATTAGTTTACCAACGAAACCGCAAATTATCACAAAAACCGATAAAAGTTTTATTTGAACATTTTTGTACGGAATTTATTGTTATATTGAATTTCGATTTTCGAAGTGGTACATCTAATCAAATATTTACTCTTCGTAGTTTTGCTCACTGGTTCTTCTGTGCATTGCCATTCGAATCGCTTTGGAGTTGAATGTCAATTCTGTTACTTAAATTTGAGGAAATTTTTTCTATTATAAGCAACATTAGCAATTCATCCACAAAAAGTTTGTGTGATATCTCTCAAAACACGGCTCCGGTCACAAAGCCAAATAACAGTCTTCACATATATATCTAGTTTCTTTTCGGAGTTTCTTTTCTCATTTGGTATATTGCTCAAACAGCAAACGGAACAACGACGTATCGGTGCCTCTTTCCCGACATTTGGATAAATTATCTTTGGGAATTGCCTTTCTGTAAACCGTAATCGGTTTCTTTCATGTGATAAATGGCCGCCTTGTGAAGTTAGTTTTTTAGGATCCATCTTGGTATATAACGCCATCTGCCTTTCAGTACCGTCAAGAGATAAATGATGAGTCCGGTAATCATACATAGATGTAGTAGAACAAAGCAATATATTTTTGATCCGCTAATCGGGAGGATGTGACAAGACAAAACGGATTAAGAATAATTATTTATTTCTTTTAGTAAATCTCATGATGACAAAATATGTGAAAAGGTATCCTGTTAAATAAAACTATATATATATCAATCATTTTTTTCATTATCTTCATTTCATTTTATTGATAGTGAAGTTTAACTCACAGGAAAAGAATATGTATTCTTAAGTACTATAAGGGCTCTACGAATCCGAAAGAAAATTAAAACAAATCGATAATCTTCGAAAATAATTCTGTCCGAATGTTTCTGAGTTGTTTTATTGATTAAAATTCTTTTTTTAAGTGGTTATACTCAAAAGTATGGTGTAGAATATTTTCTATAATTGTTATTGTTACCGATGCTTGCATGTGTCCATGTCAGTAATATAGACAATGAAATTAATATGGCGATGTGAACGAGTGAAATTGGAGAATTATTTAATGGGTTATATTGGTCATTCACAATATCTATTAGATGATATGTATTCATTGTCTTTTTATAAATCTCTATTAGCCATTTGACACAGAATGCTCTACTTTATGACAAACAGAATATATACACACTCCACAATTTATACACACAAACACAGAGACAACAATAACATCCAATCAAATGCATGCATGAGAAAATTATGAATAATGTCAACGATCTCGACAATATATCGCCTATTTGTTGACATTGATGAATAATAGTAGTAGTGAGTTACGAAGTAATTTTAATGTATTCCTATCACAAATAAAATATTTCTAGCCTTATTTCCCAATGAGTAAACTATGAATAAGAAACTTATTAATAATTATTTTTTTTAATTTAAAAATTTTTCCTTTTTTTCAAAAAAAAAACTCCAATAAATCTGGAATTAATAAATTTATTTCAATTGATAGATTAATGCGGAATTTAACAAAAAGATATACAAGAATATCACAATATATTATTAAGTCTTTATATAATTACCAGCACCAATTATAATATCTTGATGAACACAAAACCAAGCCATTTTACCCTCTTTTCCATTGTAATTTTTAAATATGACTTTAGTTGCTCTGTTTATTTTTTTTTCTATCTCGTCATGACACCTTACGCTATGGGATATTGTATCATGAACCTTACAACTTTGTTTCTGTTCCGGTTCATATTTACCTACAATATTCATTGCATTATCAATTAGTTCTCTTAACCTGCATCTTTTTCAAATGCTACCTGATAATTAATTTCCTTCAAATCCATCTCATTGTTTAAATCAAATAATTCCTCTAAGTAATCTTAATGAGTTGTAAAAAGAGCTTTTTCAACAATTGCACTTATTATTTTTTCACTGTTGGCTAAAATTTGTACTATACCTTAACAACTATTTATATTTTCATTCGGTTACCTAATCCAAGAACAATATTATTGAGGATACTTAAATAATGAAAATTATATAAAATAAATAGGAGATTGCTCAAAAATTCTCAAGAATTATGAGAAATTAAAAATATGAAGAGGAAATTGCAAAAATCAATAAGATCAAAAAACAAAATACGACAAAGTCGTTATTAATTAATGAGTTCAAATTAAAAAGAGAAAACAAACAACAAAATGGAAATTAAAAATTACTTTATCTCGACAGCTTGGTCAAGATAACGAATAAACCACCGGAAAAGGTGGGGAAATGATAAAAGCAAATCAAATTGCATATCTTACCAACTGTCGGAGATGGCAGCAATGAATTGAAATGACTCTAATTGTATGAGAGAAAACGAAAATAAAATTGGAATTATCTTGGAAGTGTCAGCAAATAACAACCTATAAAAGGCAGAGGAACAACTGGAGAAACGATAGGGGAAATCGAGAAGAAATTGAGACAAGAAAATAGTTAAAAGTTTTGGAAAAACAGTAATACTGAAACAAAAAGCAAATAGGAGATTGACACAAGTATATTGAGGAAGTTCGATTGAAGAAGCAATTTGACTCACTGTATCGTAATTATGTTAGTAGAAATCGAATTGATTGTAATTGCGACAGAAAATAAATATTGGGAAAGTGTCATTCTTGTTGATACTTCAAGTTACGCTCGGAGTCAAATCAGTTTCAATACATTTCGCCAACAACCATATTAATTGGTCAAGGTTATGACCTTTGCATAGATCTCTGAAAGACCTTTCGAATGATACCCTTGGTTGAGGATTTGACCTTATTTAACCTTATTTAAAAATTGATGAGTCAACTGACGACCATTAAGTCACCAAATGAGTCATACCGATGAGTAATACTGATGAGT
The DNA here is from genome assembly GCA_959609185.1 of Schmidtea polychroa. Lineage (NCBI taxonomy): Eukaryota > Metazoa > Platyhelminthes > Tricladida > Dugesiidae > Schmidtea > Schmidtea polychroa. The sequence goes on along the minus strand of CAUHTR010000146.1, from coordinate 53,145 downwards.
CATAAATTAAAAAACCATGGCGGTAGAGGTGGGGGTATGAGTCATATGTCTTTGTTCCTGGCTTCTCATTCCACCCTACTATATGCAGTCCATTGATCAAAATAGCAAATTTGTAAGAATTTATAAAAATAATTGTGAAAGTTTGCATAAAATTTTAATGTGATATAAAAATTTTAATTTTGAAAAAAAGGAAATGAAATTTATAGCAACGTTTATTTGGATAATTAGATTAAAAAATTTGTTTAAATATCTGAAATTCAGAAGTTGAGAATTTGGATTAGTAAAAACAACAAAAAAGACTTGATTTGCAAAATGAGCCGAATAACAATTTCGTTGCGGCTAACCCATACAATATGATATTTTTTGCCTTTACGTTCAAAATTTGTTGTAAAATTAAATTCCGTGGATTCCTATAGTAAATATAATAAATAAAAAATATCGGAAAAAAAACTTATCAATATAAGCAAAAATATTCAATTTCTTTAGTGCAGTAATAACAAAAGTTCTTATATTATTTTATTGATATATAATGCACAATGTGCATTGCACATATATAGAAACTAGAATCTCGCAAACGAGCAATTTGTATATTCGCCCTCAAATACAAACATGTCCACACGTAGTTTTCATATCTTTATGCTCGCTGGCTAATTTTTTCGATTGTAGATTAAAATTATCCTAAATATTTCGCAGCACACTACCGTGCCACAGCACATAGTTTGACAGACACTGAATTAAAGCAAGAAATTAAGTTTATTATACAATTGTAAATAATAATATTATTAACAATACTTATGAAAATAAAATTATAAAATGGTTTTTAAAATAAATTAATAAAATTAAATATTAATTATTTATGACAATTTCCTTTGATAAAGTCTATATAAAATTTTAATTAAAAATCGTATTAAATTTTTGGGTTTGTACAAATGAAATTTGTTTGTTCTCTTTTGAAATTGGAGTTGAAAACTGCCGCTATGCAATAGAATTTTCTAATAGAAATCATAGTCGATTTATTTTTCCGCATTGAATTAAATGGCAAATAATGATTTATAATAGTGATGCTATTTCTTTTAAAATATGTTCTTTTGGAATTAAATTCTCAACAAAAATTGCTGAGTTAAAAAATTAAATTTGAGTTAAACAATCGCCAGTTAAATCTTGTATCTTTTCAAATTTCCTATCCATCAAAAATCACTTAAAAATGCAGTATTGAAAATTCGTGTTAAATATAAAAAATATTGATTAATAGTCTAAAAAGAAATAAAAATAATGGTAATTAAATAATCTTCCAAAAAAAAGATTACCAATGCTTTTTTATGTTTAGCTAATGTATTTATTAAGCTTTTTCTATTATCTATTCGCCGAAAAATTTCCTGGGTTCTGATTGATAGATAAAATAATACTTTTTCATTTCATTTTTTATATAAAATCGACAATATAAGAGAAGAGAAACAATTACCAACAGATTAGGTAGCATTATCAATATTGGGGAGAAATACGCTAATGGACACAATCGACTGTATAAACAATGAATCCATCAATTAACATGAAATTTCTGAATAGATAATAGTAAAGGTTCTATTTTTAATGCTTGGATTAAATATAGACCTGTCCATGATTATAGTCATTTTTATGGAATTTTTTTAAAGTTTTGAATCAAATAGATTCTCGATTTTTTTGAGATGCAAAAATACCAATAAATGGAGCAATTTCCTATTAAAGAAGTTACATTATGAGGTTGTAAGTAACATATATTTTGCATTCTAAGAAATAGTCTTTGCTTATAATTCTAAATAAGTTCGAAAACATCTATGACAGTGTTATCCAAACTTTTTTGAGCCACGGCACACTTGGCTGATTTAAAAATTTTCGTGGCACACCTAAATTTTTTTTGCTTTATTTGCAATTTTTTATTGCACTTTTACTAATCTTTCAATAAGAAATGAAAAACTTATTTACTTGAAATAAATTTAATGTAAAAAATTTTAAATTTAGAAAAATTAGTGAATGAAAAATTCATAAAACATTGTTTTGACTTTTTAAAAAAAATTTCACGGCACACAGTTTGGACAACACTGATCTATGATGTGGAATTTCAGAACTGCTTATATAATTTCACAGATTTAAGTTGCATTGGAATTTTTTAAGCGAACCCATGTAATTTTGATTCTTCTTGCAATCTTCAATATATTTGATTAATATCATCATAAATATGATTGGCACACATATCGTGCAACATTTTGCTGTTTCCACGAATTGTGTAATATGATTGTATAATTCGCGAAATCTGTAGAATTTCCTCCTGTTATCGGATTGTAAGACTACTTCTTTCATTTATTTGAAAGTATTTTTCGAAACAAATAACATTTAGTCAAATACTCTTGATAGTGATTAATTAATATAAAAGTTGTCAACTCTGGAAGTCAACAAAATCTGCCTGACTAGTTGATTCATATAATTCACAGAAATGGGTCGAACAACAAATCTTTTCAAAGTTAAATATCAATAGCCCATCATTCGCTATTTGTCCATATTCATATCCAAATTGATGAAAAATGCAAATAGTCAGCTTTTGGTTTGATTGATTGGTTTTGTTAGATGGATAATAGATGTATTTGAAAACCTAACAGTAATTATTTAACTAATTCCGTCTATTTTAAAATCGTATTTAATTCATTGCATTGACATCCAAAAAAATCTAATTATTCCTCATAACAATCGATTAAACTTTGAGAATAAATGTATATATCTTCAAAACCAAAAAGACTTATGAAGTAATATAACATTTGCAACGTTTCGTAAAATCCATTCGAATTGCACATTTTTCTGGGGAAAATATTTAAATAATTTTTGTTTACGCCCATGATAAAAATTTTATTTGGGGACGCATGTATTCCATAGTAGTTATAGGGTTAGATGTTACGAGTACATTGGTACATAAAATATATTGAAAAGCATTCGTGTCCAACAACAAATAAAATTTCAAATTGTGCGACGATATACTTTCCTACAAAAAAAACAAGAATGACAATCATTTCCCATCTAAAAATACTTATTATATATTGCTGTTATATCTGAAATATCTTTAAATTTTAATTATTAAAAGTTGAAAGTGTCACACCTTAGGAAAATGAAATTTATCAGTTTAATATTGGGTAAATGGTAGATTTACTATGTTAAAAAAGAAAGTAATAAATTAAATTAATAAATCAATATAACTTAATTATAAAATTACTGCAATTAAAAAAATATTTACTTACACAAAAATTAAATAAAATCCATAATTTTTAATCCGTGAACCAGGAATGGTTTAATAAGATCAACAACTCATTAAATCTCTTATTTTTTGTAATGTTGTATTCCCAAATAAATTGTACTAAATATACCGATTGAATCTCACTTGAAACGCCTCTTTTTACGTCCATTATTACCAACTCCGCTCAGAATACTAGACTTTGCTGATAAATAATACATCATTGCCTCACGAAGCAACGAAACCCAATATTCAATTCATAATTAATATCTTGTAATTCTTCCCCTTTCATATAACGATAAAAAAGTTTTACTATTTTTTTGTGTTCATCTTACTTTTCGCAATGAAAGAGTTTGCACGAATAGATTCCTGATATCGACATGTCTGAATATCGACACCACATAATTCATATTTTTAACATACCGTAAATGCCGGTTTTCGCATCGTTTACACAGTTTAAAAATCGGTATCAGACCAAAGCGGGCTAAAAATTCATTTGTATTGGTATGATCAAGAAACACATTGTCGAGATAGATTTCGTTAATATTTATGGCACGTACTTCGGCGTCTGAAAGAATTGACTGCTTCGGAATTATAAAGAATTGTGTTTGTTTTGGCATGGATGTGATAATTTTTTTAAATTTACAATTAATTTATATTGATTTATTAATTTAATTTATTGCTTTATTTTTTAACATAGTAAATTACCATTTACCTAATATTGTTTTAAAGTATCAATATAATTAATCAATAAAACAATATATTTCATTGATTTATTTTATGAAAAATTCTCCTAAGTACTTGTTATAGCTAGAAAACTTGTGGAATAATTGAACTAACATTAAGTAAATATTTTATGATCGATAAATATTTGTGTCAAGGTACTGGATTTGTACGTTATTCAAGTGCAGATGAAGCACAGCGTGCAGTAGATCATATGAATGGACGTAAATTGATTCTTGGAAATGATGACAAGCCTGTCATTTGTAAATTGGCTGATAAAGGCGGCCGAAGAATGGCTCATGGAGGTGGTCAATCATTATCGGATGGTCTTCAACATCAATCTGATGGAGATATTCAACATCATTCCAATGGTGTAATGTCAGGACATTCTGTGTCTGGTGATGCGGACAAAATTAATGCCGCATACAGTGGTTTACAGGTAATGTCTAGTCAACCATATGGATCCCACCAAGGACATTCATGGCTACCAGCAGGTCATGCCAGTCCGGATTTATTGGCTCAGGAACTTCAATCAATGGGTTTAACTAATGGTTATACTACTTTACTACCAGGACTTGTACAAGCATCGCCGTTGTCAGTTTCTGCATACGGGGATGAAAATGCGGCCCAACAGCAAGTTCTTGCACATATTCTTTATCAAAATAGTAGGCTAATGGCTGCTGCTAACTATCAACAACCTCAATCTGCCGCACAAACTCATCACCATCAACAACAGCAACAATCTCAACAATCCATGATGCAGTGGCAACATCATCCCCAGGCACCTGCTAATGGAGGGGGTCTTTACTATACCACATCTACGGAACCGATGACACCTGCTACTGCAGCTTATTCTCAGCTGATTTATCCGCATCATCAATACGCTAATCGACCTCCTAGATCTATCATTCCCACCGCTGCTGTCGCTGCTGCTGCTGCTGCTGCCGCCGCCGCCGCCGCCAATATGAAGTCGTCCCAGCCTCCATCAGTATTGGACCAAGCAGCTGTTATTAATGGCCAGAGTCCGTCCAACATAATCTCCACCAATCAATGTGTGGTTGTTAACGGCAACGGTACCTTGGATTCTCATCAAACCAATAAGATGTGATTTGATCATGTTTTAATTTTAATAAATTGCCAAGACAGAAATTGCAAATAATCGAGAATCCAGTGTGAGATTGAGCTGTTAACAGTATTACTCCGGATCGATCAGCCGGTGTCCTAATTTATTGTTTCATCTACCATTTTCTTTTTTTTTGATATCGACTGAACCAGCGCCAACCGCCAAGATGCCAATAATAATAATAATAATAATAAGGTGTGTACTGTGTGTATATTTCTATTTAAGATAAATACACTGTTATCGAGATCACCCTTCCTCATTCACCTTTTGAAAAAGACAGTTGCGATAAATTATTCGGTTCACAATATGGAGAGACTCTTGCCTTACTGTTGTGAATAGTAACATGATGATGTTGATGCTGATAGTGATTTGTATGATTCGCGATCCGGTTGTGCGCTCATCTTCTTGTGTACAGTAATAATATTGTGTTCGGTCGGTCGATCTGTATGTAAAACTTTTGACTTATCGTTGTGTGTGTGTGTGTGTATGTGTTGAGCACGTATGATGATTGAATGAATGTGAATAATTCAAATGCAATTATAATTTTGATGACACCCGACTACTGACTAAGTAATCTCTTATTTTCCATTTTAGATACATTTGGAAGGCGTTTTTATGACATTTTTGTAACGAGCAATTTTTGAAGATTATTCTCTCTCTTGACCAGTTTTACAGAAATGAATTTAATGTTTTTGTGTAATTTTCTAAGAATGTTGAGAAAAACGATAATAATAATTTTCGCCCATCCTGGTGGTGATTACTACTATTGTTATTGTAGAAATAACATTTGTTATTACTTTTTGTTGGTGTATTTTTGATATGTCAGTTGAAATCTGAAGCCCATGTGGCCGATGAATCTTTGTGACTGATAAGAATTATCGGCTTTGTTTTGGTTGGAGTTTTCAAATACCTCCGACATAAATTTTGTAAGTAGTTTCCATTTTTGAGATAATTTTCTCTATTGATATTCAAATACAACCAATTCACAATATTCATTTCTTATTTTATTTTGGATGAATTAAATCATAGTTTTATTCAGATTATTTCAACAGCTTTGAATATGATTTAAATGTTGTTGTGGAAGTATTAAATAGAATTGCTTTTAATGTTGGAATATTACGGAACATGGATTTTTTATCGGATGGTCACTGGGTTATGTAATGAAACAGGAATATGAATTTCCACATTTTGCATGGGATAGACATGCTTAAAATTTCAGAAGGCCATTATGGCAATATTTATAGGCTAATATTTTTCTAGGGATTCAACAATTTTTTTTAAAGTCATTTTATTTTCTATTCTCTAAATCAGTATAAAGTTATAAATTATTCTTCGAAACCGAATGTATTGTTATCCACGGCATAAGTTTTAGGTTGTAAAATTTGTTTGCTCATACTATTAGCGTTTGACGGAAAGAAAGGTAAAACCGAAAAGATTTACATTCACGGACATCCCTTCAAACGCGTTCATAATTATTTAAATTCCTATCTGTGCTCATGGTAATGACCATGTTGTTTATGTGCGCAATGGTCAAGAGCCAGTCAGCAGGTGAGCTTCATTACTAGCATTACTCATTTTACTCTCTATTCGGGTTCTGGACTGCCGATAGAAAGGCTTCCGTCAAAAAAAGAACTATCGGATGTTGATTTTGTATCGATAAATTATAGTTATTATTCAGAAACGGATATACAATAATTGATATTTAAGATATTGAACACAATGAACAATATTTTAATTTGAATACTGAATGTATAATTACGAAATGAAGCATATTTCACAAAAATCACAAAGAATTTGCTTCGGCATCGATCAGATGCTCATCTAGGTCAAACAGAGTGTCATTCACACTTCATCTGAACGAGGACGAACCAAGTCCCTCCAATCTGTTGACTTTGGGCTGGCTTCTGCAGTCCGGATAAATTCATCTTTATCCGAACACAAAAAGCAGGCTTTCAGTTAGGTATTTTTTGTAAAGGAAAGAATAAAAGTACAACACAGCATGAATTAGCGGTTTGCAGCAATTATAGTTGGGTATTTTGTGCAAGTCGATATCAATGTCTGACTCCTTTATGTTCTTTTCGAAATTAAGTAAACAACCCAACACAAAAATCTTTAGTCGAAGCTAACAGTTACACTTTAGTTACACTTTTTATTAAAACGTACACATATTTGTTTTTTAATAATTTAAAATGTAACGTAAAATAAACAATTTATTTTACAAATACATTTTGCCTTTTGTCAATTTCATTTTTTATAATGTCAGTTTCTCTTTTCCATTCGTCAATTTCATTGTAAAAATGCTATATTTACAAATATTTATAAATTGTTTTTAGAGCTGCAAATTATCTTGCAATGAGCCGCGGGTTGGCCGGTGATGGTTTAGCAGAACGGGTAATACGAACGGTTCGCTATATGAGTCGTGACATTTTTAAGTGATGGTCTAACTGGAGAGTGTTGGGACGACATTATGCCGAAAATTGAATATTCTCTAAACTCAACAACACAGAATACTACGGGATTTTCGCCAATGGAACGAGAGGTTAATATACATGGAAAGAATTCATTCATAGATTTTAATCGAAAACAAGTATTATTGACAGCACAGAACAATATTATGGTAGTGGCAGATAAAATGAGATCAAGAAATGCAGATAAGAACAGTCTTCGCCATTTTGAGGTGGACCAAAGAGTTCTAGTAAAAATGGATCCACATAAGAGATCAAAACATTGTAATTTGAGCTAGGATATCCAGATGGGAAAAGATGCGAAAAATTGAATGGCTGAAAGAGTATCACAGTTCTTGAAGAATGGGAGAGTGACGATATTTAGACTGTTATTTTTTTTTAATATTCGGATGTTATATTAAATATATTATTATTATATAATATTTGAAAATAGCTTTAATGATTATTAATGGTAATGTTACTATACTAATTTTATTATTTTTCTATTTATAGTAATTATTTATTTCTATATTCTATTTATAATAATTTACATTATTCTAATAATAATTTTCTACTAACTTAAGGCTTTAATTTGTACAATTAAGACTATTCCAACCCCAACTTATTAAAAAATGTTTAATATATACAATCTATTTTTTATTATTTCTATCCTATACAAGAATGCCTTAGCTGTACTTTCAGAGCTCGTATTTTCAACCGGTCCTGTGTCGCTTGTAGTTGTAGCGTCTCAAGTTGCTGGAGACAGGATGTCCTTTCAATGTCCTTTCAATCTTCCGGACCTTTTCGTTGAATGCCTCCACTCGGTTGCGGAGCACCTCTACCAGTCGCAACGTGTTCTCGCTATCGGCTTGAATTTTTTCTAATAGCTTCAGCACTAAAATGTAAATGCACGTCAATATCATCCTCCTACAGGTCCGATAACAATAACTCATAATTCATTAAATATATTTCATTATTGATCATGCCGTAATTTTAATCAATTCATAAGAAATAAAACAATTCGTTTGTTTTTCAACTCTGTCGCCACTAAGAGAATCATGAGTACTGGTAGAAAGATTGTTGATCGTTGTTCGTGAGTCGAAAAGCGAATTATATCTTTTCGTCTATTGAATCAAATAATCTAGGTTAAAACAAGATCTCTATAATTTAAGGGGATGAATTTACCAATTAATATTCTGACACAAAAATGATAATTAGTTAACATTATTATGTTATGTATATCTATTATAAGATGTTCTAGGGTATTTTACGTGTTGGCGATCAGTATTAGCAATGATCCATTGTCCCAAATGCTCCTCGATGCGTCTCAACCTTGCAATTACGTGATTGATTTCGTGAACCGCCTGCGTCCGGACTAGACTGGCGGGTTTAAGGTTGACTCTCTCTTCAATACAGCCATTATGCATTCATCTGAACTTCAGACCTCGAAGCTCGACATTCCTAAGTTTTCCATTCGGAAGCCTCTGTTTCAGGCCTTGATCTTTGTCCACAGTCACTCCCTTTGAAAAATCACCGTGTGCTGCTGGCTTGTCCGTTCCGGGGTCTTGGATTATTTATAGATCGGGAACTCAAACTAGCCGTTAGAACATCTTCCTTTTGGAGGTTTACGATGAATATTTCCGTTATTATTAACAATCACTTTCAGTTCCGAAAGGTCCTTAAATCTTTGAAATAATTCAATGCTTTCTGATTTTTAGTTCTTACAAACAAGCAGAGTTCAAAATTTTACTTTTTAAATAAATTGTATTAGTATTGTTGAACTTGCTCAAGTTACCTGTCACTGATAGTTTATTGACTGGGTGAGGTACTAGATTATTTTATCATTATTTATTTCTATTGTTTATCAATTCCCCAAATAATTTAGTGATGTTGCGATGGGAGTTTGCAGGAATACTGCTGTTGAAGTCCGTAAATTAAAATAAATTTAAATGAAATTTAGGTTGAAAATTTAAATAAAAAGTAGTGAAGAAAAAAGACAAATAAAAGTGTGATCATGCACAGAATTGATAGTAAAGGAAAGTATGATGGAAGCAGTATTAGAAAATGGTAAAAGCAATTGCGAAAGGTAAGAATCCAGAAATCCGAGAAAAATCATTAAATTGTAAAATAATCGAAATCGAATGGGGAAAACGGGACAGGTATAGATCAGCTAATGGCCATCAAGATGATGATGAGGGATTTATCAGAAAAGGGTTAGAAAGGGTCGAAAAGCATTCAAAGGTGTAAAAACAGAAATCGATAATTAATTAATTAATTGACTAATAGAAAACCCGAATTAATGGGAAACCCGAGCCAATGGAGAACCTGAGAGATAAAGGAAACCCGAGCTGGGTAAACAAGAAGAAAAGTAAACAGAAGGAAGATTTGGGCCCATTAGCTTGACACAATGATTAATTGGGAAAGAGCAAGGAGAAGATAGTGCGTGCGGAAAGGCCGAACGGGCCATTAATTAGCTTTGTTCGTTGGACTATTATGGGTGACAGCCGAAGCAATTATATGGAATCGAATGTTAAGTGAGAGATTTACTCGACAAAAACCATTTGTCATCCCGATTTTGAAGAGTATATAAGGAATGGGAAAATCAGAGCAAATCGGCATTTTGCCTCAGCTAGGGTAAAAAGAAACGAGAGTAGGTTAAAGGTAATAACGAATTAAGGAGATTAGGGAGTAGATACAAGCGTGCTCCGTGTCTCATCGTTTTTTTGTCATTTTTGCAGTACCCCCGTTGACTCATCGCTAAACAAACATATGACTCATCACTTTGTGATCCGATAACTTTTTGATCCGATCCGACCACTTTTTGATAAGATCAGATCACTTTTTGATCCTATCCGATGACTCATCATTTTAAAACAAAGACGATGACTCATCAAGGTCAATAAAGTACATATGGCTCATCATTATTAAACAAAGACATTTAAACAAATATTTAAACAAAGACATTTAAACAAAGGCAAATAGACATAAACAAAGACTCATCAAAGACTCATCGTTTAAATGGGGGTAATTTTTTGTACACTACCCCCACCCGTGTGACTCATCGATGACTTATCCTTTTATAGAACAAAGACAAATTATTTATTTTTAAAACAAAGACTCATCACAAGATTCATCATCTACTTTTTAGAACAGAACTCCACTAGAACAAAGATTTCATTATCAATAGTATTATTATTATTATTATTATTATTATTATTATTATTATTATTATTATTATTATTATTATTATTATTATTATTATTATTATTATTATTATTATTATTATTATTATTATTATCATCATTATTATTATTATTTTCAGTCTAATATTATTTTTTATTATTTTATTAAAAATTATTATTATTACTATTATTATTATTTTTTCAAAGTAATTACATAATAATTTCATAAAAAATATAACTATTTCTGATATAGGTGTCATAATTTTCTTCATAAAAACATATGCATATTCTTCATAAAAAATTGATTTCATAATTCATAAATTTATTTCATAGAAAATTTGTTTCATAATTCATAAATTTGTTTCATAACAAAATTTCATAAATTTGTTGGGTTTTTAATGCAAGTCGGTACTACGGTCTGACTCCTTTGTGTTCTTTTCCAAATAAATAAATAAATAAATAACCCAACACAAAATCTTTATTGACACTGATGCAGTTACACTTTTACACTTGTATTAGTTTACTCACACTTGATACAATCAGGTTTTGTCTGCACTTTTCAATTTGCCAACAAATCTCACGCAGGGGTAGATCTTCCAACGGGAGATGTCCCTTTCTGGTACGTTCGATTTTTAAATGGTTTAATTTCTACTAACTTTAATATTTCCTTTTTCGCTCTCGTCAAACTTCTATTTTCTTTTCTTCGACCAACTGGCAATTATGTTTCTTTGCTGGTTCCTTTTATACTTGACCCGTCAATTGATTTTAATTCATCAAGCCCTTCGTATCAAATTTCCCGGGCTTCCTCCTATCTCTTTCTCTCATTGTCCTAATTTAATTTTCGTCGACCGATCTAATTTCCCCTTTGATCTACCATTTAGGCTCTCCCATGACGCTAGGGCTTTCCATTATCTCGGGCTTCCCATTATCTCGGGTTTTTCACTATCTCGGGTTTCCCATTAGCTCGGGTTCTCCATTAGCTCGGGTTTCCCATTAGCTCGGGCTTCCCATTAGTTAATTAATTTTTAATTAATTTTTGTTTTTTGTAATTTATTCTTTCTAGGGACCCCCATTGATTTTATTTTATTATATTTGAACTCGTCTCATAATTTGGCATCCGCCCATACCAGTTTCCCCCGAAATTATTCAATTTTGTTTTTTTGATTATTTTAATTAATATCTTTGTATTTTACATTTATTATTATGAATTTGATGTTTTCATTGATTTTCACCTCAATTTTGTATCTCTTTTATTGAACCCCAACATATCTCCCCCCTTTAATTTAGATTCGTCCTCGAATCTGTACATTTCTTATAGTTCAAACAACAACAACAATAGTAATAATACTAATAACAATAACAATAATAATAATGCTCTTATAGTTGAGAAGCGTTGTTGATAAGATCTTTGAACCATAAAAATTAATTTAAAATTTTTAAATGCTAAAATATAATTTTTGTTTTAAATTTTACAATAAAAGATGAAATAATCAAATTTTTAATTTATCAATTATTTAAATATTATATTTAAATATAGGTATCTTCGTAACCGTTCACCAATTTGAAATTATTTGATATGCGTTTAATATTTAATTACCAACGGTTTTCACTTTTCCTCCAGTAAAATGTAAATAAAACATAAAATCTGCTTAGAAACTTTTATTTACAAGACAAAAAAATATTAATGTAAAATTTGATAAATTTTCATAATTAATTATAAAAAATATTTGCAATTATCTTAAAATAAATATTTCCCAACAATTAAAAATGTTGAATTAAATTTCATTTTTGTTGATTAAAACATTCTTGTATTTATTAAAATTTCTCTATTTGTCTAAGTGTTCAGTTTTAATTAGTTCAGTTAAATGCCCAGATGGGATGAGGCAAATTCATCTGCTGTATCGAATTACCCATTAATTCAATTAAATTTCCCGCAGCAGAAAACTTTAGAAGTCATGCACTTGATAACATCACAACCAATCCAACTTAAAAAATTCAATTCAATTCAAGAAAGTACTAATCCCTCAGACAATTAAATTTGTTTAAATTAGGCGATTAAAGTCATTTTATTTTAATACGACAGCCATCAAATTGGAACTAGTCATTGACTTTTATTGCAGATCTTTAAGCGATTTTAGAGACGGCTAATTACAGTTTAGAAAGACACTGGACTCGACACAGATCGCCAACAGATAAGACCACGAACCGTTCGCTTGCTCACTTAGGCTCGTTATAAAACTATATAATGAGCTTTGATATTGTTGCAGATAAAATGCCAAACTATTTTCTGAGAGTTCTTGGAATATTTTTTTTTTCAATTTGAAATTTTCTAACTGCTACATGTCAAAATGAACTACATGTCAAACTGAACAAAGTGTAAAGAAATCGGTATGCAATTTATTTTATTTTTATTAAAATTATGATCAAACACAACCAAAAAAGTTTGCCAATTTGTATCATAATATCAGAGCGCTTTCTATTTCGGAAACTGTTTTATAAAATTCACTACTGAAGTACAAACATTGTAATAACAGAAAATCGTAATATATTATATTTTTACAGAAAAAGAAGATACAATATTTTAATCACTTATCGAGTTAATAAAATTTATTTTATTTTATCACATAAACTTGAATAATCAGACTAATTTTAATTTTAAATTACTACGTTGCAAATTTCTTAATGGTTGATTTTATTCGAAATAATAAAAAGGATTGTTTGACAAATTTAGAAAATTATGCTGATATAGTAAATTTGTATATTTTCTTTTCAATTTTCAGTTGTATGCTAGGTAATTAGAAAGACTCGTCGATTCTTGCCTCATATTGCTCGAGTTTGTTTAGTGTCGACATTTATTGAAGATGGATATCGATTAATTACCCAGTGGAGTGATCAAATAGATTTTATTTCCAGTTTATGGAAAATGAATTCTTTGATTATTGGATTTTTTTCTACTAATAAATATTATTTGTCAATTAATGGGAAGTGCATTAATTATTTGCAGATATCGAGTTAATTCAGGTTGCGCGATCTTAATGTTTGATGTGATATTGCAGGTACGATATTTTTTTACTCAATAGAAAATTACATAATTATCTATAACAATTTAATTGAGTGTGTTAATTAAAATACTTTGTAAGAAATTAGTAACTATGGATTTATTGAAAACCAAGTCATCGAATAATGAATTATTTGCCACTCTCCCAGGTCTCTTACTGTTATTATGTTATAATTTTTTTGGTAAAAATGTTTGTGTTATCTTTTCGCATACAAGTGGCTGAGTCAGTGAATTCAAGTATTTTCTTTGGAAATATATATATATATTATTTTTATGAATTAATATTTTAAATTTGTTTAAATGAATTATAAAATATCGAAAATTTCTGTTATGATTTGAAAAAATTATCATTGTAACAAAATTATATAATTATCATTGTAACAAAATTATATAATGTAAAATTATTTATCAAAGATTTTTGAATAAATATTTATATTATAGATATAGCTGTGCAATGTTTTTCTCGGGCAATATCTTACGTACATTGTAAAAATTGAAATAATTATGTCTTTTTTTTAAGAAATATGTTAAGTGATTAAATTCCTTTTTGTCTAATGAATTATTAATAATAAATTGTTATGATTTGTCGCAACCTGTTTATGTGGCTCTTTACAACCACTCATTTCCAATTGTTGTCCAGGGTAGCCAAACCCCGACAATTGGAAATGTGTTTGTTGTTATACACAATAATAAGTTTATTTATTTATTTAATCATTTATTTACTCTCAATTATTTACTTATTTATTCTTATTTTGGGGTCTAACTGATGCGCTGCCAATAAATACATGAGACAAAATCGAGTTCACAATTATTTATTTTATAAATACAATATATAAAAATTAATCCATCTTTATTTCTAATCGTTTTGTTTCATGCCGATATCGTATTATTGTTTCTTCGCGTTCATATACTACACCATTGACAGTGACAGTGTCTCCGACATCAATGTTCGAAGTTGTTTTTCTCTTTTTGGATTTTCTACATTCTGGCATTGGACCATATTCAAGTGTTGGATGTATCCTTATCATCGAAGTGCTTACCATTAATGCGACACATTCTTCCGCAATTTCTAAGAATGATTCATTGGCCCACTTCAATTGAATCAATGGATTTTCACTATCCATCGTTACATTCTCCTCGAATGTTAAATCAATTTCTTCAGATTCCATTACATCTTCAATTGGAATTTGCGTTAGTTTTTCTGGTATTGCAGTTGATGTTGATTCAATTTCCCGAAGCTTCTTATATTCATCCCACGAATATCGCTTTGACGGTTGATTTTTGGGCATCGGTATGTCATCAATCCATTGACTTTCCACTTTCTGGTATACCTTGCGTATACTTTTCACGTCCTCGAGAGCCGAATGAATACTCATCTGAGTCTGTTCTCCACATATTTCTTTCACCACTGTTTGTAGTTTGAACCATTCTCCCCTTATGGTTACTCCCATGTTCTGAAGTATTGGTGCTGCTGCTAGATCTCGAATGCCGTACAATTGTTCAATCCATATCCCCAAGTATTGTAATTCTGCATGCAAATCATGGCCGATCAATATCTTGCCTACTGTCAAGCGTTGAATCTCTTTCATTGCCACATATTGATCACATTGGTTCCTGCTGGCCACTTCTGTAATTCCATGGATCCTTGAATTAAAATGTCGGATTTTTCCTCTTGGAGTGAGGTATACATCTTTTACTACTTTCCCATAATAATTCATAATTGCTATTGCTAAAGGGACCATTTTCCCTTGCTCTGATGTGCCATATTCAGCATCAATGAATAATATTCTACTGCGGATTTCTTCTAGATCCATTTCTTTTCTGAGAAACGACATTTTCTTTTTCAACATTTCCTTTGAAATTTTCAATAACATTGGGTCTTCTCCTTCAATTAGATGCATCTGTGGTACCTCATCCGCTTCATTCTCAGTTCTGATTTCCACCACCAACGTTGTCTCCTCATTCGCTGCTCGTAGTGTTCTCCACATGAAGTCCTTCTGCAGCTTCCATGATGTGAATTTTCGGAGTTGCCACCATATTGTATTATCGTTCTTCAGCACTTCCACTGTACCTCTGATCACGTGTATGTGATATTCTTCCTTCCGAGACAACTCAATTTCATCTGTCAATTTCAATTCTGAATTTCTCCTTATTGTAAACATTCGTATCTTCATTCTTCTGTCATCTATCCGCAAATAATTTGGAATTTGTAAATTTTCATTGATTTCGTATAATTGTTGGCTGGCATGATTTTTCTGCATCTTGAAGTAACTGTCGTAGGTGGATCTTGCCCATTGTACTTGTTCCATTTTTTGCTAAAATAGTTATAATTTAACGTTTGAATTTAATTTACTTTTAAAACTAGGGCTGAGATAAAGTATCCGAAGGATACTGTCCCAGCTACTAGCTGTATAAATAATAATAATAATAATAATTACCGATTTATTTGGGTGTCTGTTGATATTTGTTTTATTTTTTTTAAATTAATTAAGTTTAATGAGTTTAAACCCGCCTTTTATACCCTTATCAAAATTTTCTTAACCTTTCATTTTCTTACTTAGTGCTAACCAATCAAATTAATGCTTTCATTTCGTATTGAAAAGTGCAGATTCACATAAAAATAAAATAAATAAATAAAATTCTGATTACATTCATAAAATATTAGTACTGTATTACTACTGCTACTTTATCAAATGTGCATGCAAAGTATTTGTATCTTACTACACAAAAGTTTCTTCATAGACAATCCAAGGTCTCGCAATCTCGGATTGGTTCGTAGAAGATTTGGATATTGTTCGAGATTCAATTGACACAATGATGATGAGAATAATGAGAAAGATTATTATAGTTAGACTAGTTGATAATAATGTTACACACACAATGTCATTATCAGTATTTAATGATGATATGGTTTCGTTATTGTTAATTGATGCATTAATGTTAGAAATGACGGCTCCTTTGACAGAGCTTGGAATTTGATTTGATTGATCTGGAACATTTCGATATTCATGCTGCAAATTGGCAAATGGAATTTGCACGAATTTCTTTTCGACTAAAGTCAATTGCCCTTTTATCAACTTTCCAGTTTTCAGATCGAGAGAAATTCCTTGTAGTTGCTCCATTACGTCCATGCCAATAAGGCATTTTACAGGACTGTTTCTCATTACTGATACCCAATGAATTATTTCTTGATTTCCAATTATCAGTTTAACTTCTAATTTTCCTAACAATATTTAGTGCATTATGTGACATTGATTTAATAATGTGATTAGTTGGTTTTATTTGGCTTCTCTCCTGATACGTCAAGAAGACTTTCCGCTACTATAGTGTGACTTGAGCCTGAGTCTAATAAAGCTTCCACTTTTCTTTTATTAAACTGTATGTTTGTTCGAGGTTGTTTTCCTCCTACTACTGTTGTCATTAGTGCATAGCTGCATGGTAGACCAAGCATATTCTTTCTTTCAATTTCCGCACTCGTTGGTTCAATCTTTTCTAATTCGATTGTGATATTATCTACAGGTTTCATTTCTTTTAATTGTTCATTTGGATATATTGGTGCTGTTGGTTTAAATGTTGGAGTGTACCATCTAGTAAGAGTATCAATTCCACTTAGTTTTGGCATTGGTTCAAGTAAAAATCTGGATTCTGGCTCCATTTTACTTTTTATTACACTTTTTCGAAAGCATTTATGTTCTGATTCGCCGTTGCTACTGTCATTGTTATGGTCGTCGTTTTTGTCTTCCGACTGACATGTAGATTCCTCACTTCTCCGGCCATTTCTCAACTGCACTCTTACTCTTGCCATTTCTTTAAATTGATGATCTGTAATAAAGAATCTGGCCAACAATGGAATACAGCCAATAATCAATTTCCATGACCATCCAGATATTGCATATATTCGATGTACTGATAATATCTGTGACACTATCACCTTTGCTGTTATCACGATTACGTAAATTCCGATTAAGCCTGCACATGCTTGTCCCAAAAACATGAACTTGCCCCAAATCTTTTCCATCGTTTTGTATGTAGCTCGTTTGAAATGATCAGGTGTTAGCAAATACTCGTAATTTACTTTTCCTTCCCCATTCGGTAATATCGTGTCAATCATTTCTGAAATTACTCGTTCTTTCTTGGATGGAAACAACAAATTTCTTTGAGCTTCTTCAATATCCTCGCTTGGGTACAAACCCATTTGTGCCATTTTGTTTAATGATGTGAAATTTATCAGGTATTCTAGATTTGTTGATTCTAATTTGTCTGGAGTCTTGACTCCACGATAGTCTGGTAAAGCTATCCACGAATCTGTTGCTAATCGGTATAAGGGTGCTAATAATCTATTACATTGTAAAATCTTTGGTTTAGTTTGTTCATCAAGCAAAATTCTAGTTATCGGTTCCATAAATCGTATCTTTCCACCGAGGCTTACTGGTAGTTCGTTTGTGCATTTTTCATATTTAGTAATTTTCACTGAGACTTCTTTGCATTTGTAACTGTATAACGCTTCTCCAAAAATTCTCGCAAACACGCCACTTTCTGATATTAGCATAGGTGCTACTAAATTTGGATTTGTAATTGCCATCGCCATTCGATTTCGAAGAATCTCTTTGTTTAGCTTGCAATCGTTTAGAATCATTTCTCTATATACATTTTCCATGATGTTTTGACTAAAATGAAACAAATAATCAATTTTATTATTAAAATAATGAGTAAGTTTAATATCATCTCTGTGAATTTTAATTTTTGCCTCTTCCACAACATTTCTAGACACATAAACGCCTTTATAATTTGTTACATACACCATTCGACCACATTTGTTGGTGATTTCCTTTTTTACAAATCGCATGCCATCTTCTGGTAATGTAGACATTAAAACTGTTCCCATTTGTTTTGTCCATATTGGAGTTGACTTAATAGTATCATTTGGTCTATATTTCGTATTAAAACTATCAGGTTTATCTCTAAACTGTTCTCCCACTAGCTCTTTAAAATTCATAGTTTTTAAGTGTGCTAAATTACACTTATTGGTTTCGACATTATAGACAAGAATCGATTCCCCCGTTTGACAATTTGTTTGTTTCATATTACAGAATGGATGTGTTTGTAGCTTTCCCGTATCATCGTCGAAAGCTCCTTCGAACTCTCTTAACTCTGTTAGATATTCTTCCAGCACAACTGTGTGCTGAACAATTTTACCATTCATTTTGTATGGTTCACCTTCACAATCGCCATTTGCTTTCATAACTCCTTTTACAATTATTGTTTCTCGTATCCTATGATTCAATTTTGCCTTTAAACGAATTTCCGGACTTATTTTTAATTCTCCAGTTTGAAATGCTGTTAGACAGTTTTCTGGGAGTACCTCAACTGGCCTAGGTATCGCATGCATTTTTATAAGTGACGTATGACTCCATTTACCACAATAGAATACAAATGTTGTATGTTTGACAATACACTCTCTTACTTGAGTTCTTCGTAAATCAGACTCTTGATACACGTAATATTTTATATCATTTTCTATTTTCAGTTTACTAGGATACGCACCTGGGCATTCCGACATATCAACTACTGAATAAATTTTTCCCATTTCAGTTTGGGAGCAATCATATGCAACTAATGATGATGTCTGCGTAATTATTGCACAAAATGTAATCATCATAAACATTGCCCACGGAAATATCATAGTTTTTCTCAGTTCTGGTCGAACTCTCTCATTGACTCGTTTTTGAGGTGGTTTCCTCTCTTGATTCTCGTTTTTCTTTTCTGTTAGAGACGAACACAGTGTTCTCCAACCACCATTTTCCTTTACCCAGTTCATTAGATATTCGTTTACTAGTCTGGCAGCAATGTCTATCAAGTTATCTAATTTATCTGATTTCGCGAACGCATACGTTCCAATTTCTAAAACAATATAAGTTAAAGCTGTTATTATCACATCCTTGTTAATTTCATTTTTTGTTAAATTTTCAATTANTAATGTAATAAATATGGATTTGTTAATATTGGCACAATTACAGCATTCACTTTGTAGATTATAAATTTTGACGGATGTTTATGACAAATAAGTAGTGATGGCTATTTTAACAGTGCACTGCACAAATGTAATCAGTAAATAAGGGATTTAATTTTACTATTGTTTTGTTAGCTTGTCCCCATTCTTTTTCACTGCTTCCAAATTTTCAATTATTTTTTAAAACATCAAACTGTTGCAAACTTTAAACAAAATATATACTCTTTCTTTTTGGTATCTCGAAAATATTTCAAAAATATTAAGATACCTATTGTGCGATTAAATGGTCAAATATCAAATATAAATTTAATAAAACAACACATCATTACTACTTATTAACAAGTAATAAATAGCATTCTTTACTTTCATTTTGTTTATGAATTTGGATAATTATTTCTATTTTACACTGAGATTAAGAAAATAGAAGATAAAAATAGATGAGTGGTAAATAATAATAATAATAATAATAATAATAATAATAATAATAATAATAATAATAATAATAATAATAATAATAATAATAATAATAATAATAATAATAATAATAATAATAATAATAATAATAATAATAATAATAATAATAACAATAAAATGATAATTTAAGCCTTTTGCTGCAAATAATGTATTTAATGAAAGAATTTTCGACTATAAGATAGTCCTTGTCAATCTTTTTTCCCCCTTGAATACATCAACTCAAAATTTAACAAGGTTAGTCACACAAATCGAATTCTGAAATCAAACAAATGCATTTAATAAAAATTAAAATCATCGACATACACAACCGCCGCCTGCTCACCCGCCAGCCCGCCCGCCCGCCAGCCAGCCAGCCAGCCAGCCAGCCAGCCAGCCAGCCAGTCAGCCAGCCAGCCAGCCAGTCAGCCAGCCAGTCAGCCAGTCAGCCAGTCAGTCAGCCAGCCAGTCAGCCAGCCAGCCAGTCAGCCAGCCAGCCCGTCCACCGCCCGCCGCCCACCCCGAAGGGGCTGGCGCGGTAGTTTGTAAATTTGGTTTAGTTTGAATATTATTATTTGAAACATAGTTTTATTATATACAATATTCAAAGTATTAATAACAAAGGTAAAGAAATAAATGTTTATTAAATGTATATAGTATGATACTCATTAATATACATTGAACATGCTTTACATTTGCGAACATTTTAAATTTGAATTTTAAGGATTACCTTCGATAGATTTTATTGAATAATGGTTCATTAAAAAGGTCTCGAAGAGCTCTATCCAATGGTTATATATTTGAAGATATAATGTTTGTACACAATATAGTAAGTATTATTATTTTTATTATTATTATTATTTTTATTATTATTTTTATTAACAAACTACATCCTAATAAAATACTTTTACACATCAAATTATTAAAAAAAAATCAAAGAAATAAAACCGATAATTATAAAACGAAAAAGAGACTTTACAATAATTTCTATTTTACAAAAATTCAAACAAGTCCGATCACAGAATTAAATTAATCTTGTAGATGTTGATTGATGAGATCCGGATCTGCTCCTGATTGAATATCATTATCATCAATGAAATCAACCCATAAATAATGACCATATGCAAAACTAGAGTTTTTCTCTACCCAAGCTCTTTTATCATCATGATTTTAATAATAAATTTGTGCTAATATCGATAAATTTATTTTGAACAAAGTTCGTTATTTTCTCTATTTGATTCTCATCGTTTCGTTTCTAATTTCATGTCAAAACTTAGTATTATTATTATTATTATTATTATTATTATTATTATTATTATTATTATTATTATTATTATTATTATTATTATTATTATTATTATTATTATTATTATTATTTTTATTATTATTATTATTATTATTATTATTATTATTATTATTATTATTATTATTATTATTATTATTATTATTATTATTATTATTATTATTATTATTATTATGATCAGAAGACAATAGTTGCATGCTGACTGCAAACTATATGACGATAGAAAAAAAAAATTAGCATAAGTATGTATATACTGTATATTTTATATACATACTTATATACATCATATACTGACATTATAGTATTAAAATTTATTTATATACATTTAAAGCTTATAAAATATACTTAAAAATAAATTAATACTAACAAGTCTCCTCCAAATCTGTTTCCTCCCCAATAGAAACGGGGGCATTAATTTCTCTTTCCTCCTCAGTAGAAACGGTGGCATCATTTTCTGTATCAATAATAATTTATTAAATAAAATAATAAATAAATAAATTTACCTAAAACATCGTCCTCAATAATAATAATTGAATCATCGTCATCATCTTCAATTGTTATTGGTTCTAAGACAATAATAATATTAATAACTCAAATTTAAAAAATTCACCGAAAATATGTTCCAAATCCAACAGTTCTTCATTTTCAGACACATCATACCAATCTAAATTATCTGAAAATAAATAATTAGAAATATTAATAATAATAATAATAAATTACCATTGCTGTTCGTTAAGAGAGCACGTAAAATATTACTGGAATTGTTCATCGAATTGTTCATTTTTGGTTTTTGATTTTTTAGAGACAACTTTACGAACTTATATAAATAATATGTTTATATAAACCTGTAAAATTGACATTTTAAACAAATATTTATTCTAATTACTTGCGAATCCGTTCAGTCTTAGAATAAAGTACAATTAAATTTATTATTATTATTACCATTACAATTACTATTAATCATGTACGGATCATGCACCGTGCATGACTGAATTTTTTAATATTCTAATAATATAAAACATATTTAAAAATAATAAAACATAATAATAATTATAAAAAAATAAAAACACATTTTTATAAAAACATTTATTATTTAATAGACATAAACCATCCTAAACAATGTTGTCCGCACGTACGAGTTAAAGGGTGTTGATACATTGTTTTATTATATACAATAGGTTTGCCCATTGTTTGTAGTTTCGAAACCAATAAAGCAGGATAATAGAAACCCATAGGATCGAATACATGTATCTTATCTGGTTTCATATAGATTGCAATCCAATGCTCTCCGCCGAGATGAGATGAATGGGTATTGACGATTATGGCTTGATTATTTTTCAAAAATGGTATTTTATCGAGAGGAAAAACTCCTAAAAATTCATTTCCTAATATTTGTTTTCCAATTCGATTAACCTGAACAGAACTATTTTAATAAATTAAACAGTATAAAAAACAACTTACTCCATGACAACTTTCTGTATTTCTGTATACATTTATACCAGAACGGTTCTATTTGCATTAATTTGAACTTCATTTTCAAATACTCCATATATTGTAACATGCACAGGTTCTGTAATAGCTTTTGCAAACTTTATATCTAATCGTAAATTTCCATTTTGAGGTAATTGACTCTGATTCAAATCAAAATCTGGGGCCAAAACAAATGTAAAGAATGGATATTTGGTTTTGAATTCTTCAAGAGTTATGCCGCAATTCAAATTTTTATCTAAATATCCCATATTTCTAACAATACTCTGCATATATGTAGCACAGTAATTGTCACTATCGAAATCTGGAGTATATGTTTCTCGATAATCAGTATTTTTCGACAAAGTTAGAGATGTAACACCAAAGGTTTTGAAAATTGAGCTGGAGGCACTATATGAACCATTATATTGTGCTTCACCTTGAAATGTTACCAGAATAAAGTTTGGCATTCTTCTATCTCCAAATATTTGTTCCTTATAGAAGGAAGAAGCACCTTTGGCTATTGCAAATGAAACAATTTCTTTTGTTTTCAGAGGATAGATTGCATGCTTAGAATTAAGACCCAACTGATGACCTGCTAATACCGACGGATCAACTCGAACTCTTCTTACTAGTAATTTTGCATCAACTAATCGACATATTGGTTGACCAGCACCACTAGTTAATGATAAAGAAGAATCGGTTCTTTTCAGCCTAATGTGTACTCCTGGAAGTAAATATTTTGGTTGATCCATAAAATCGAGTTGTAATGATGAACACATGGTGAAAATCTTTGAGCCTTTAATTATTTTTCCGTTCGTAATCACTTGCTGCATAACCCATAGGAGTAAGACATGTATTTTTGGTGTCGGTATTATAATTTAAAATAGTTTCTATTATCGCCTTGTGGATATATGTATTGTTGCCACCTTCAATCTTGATATTATTAAATCCAAGAATAGCATCTTTAAAAAGTGTATGAAACAAAAAATTATTAGGTATTGTAGCATCAGCATCACCCAAAGCCTTTTTATCTTTATCTATAACCTTGATTTGAACAGTCAATAAAGTATCATTCAAATCTAAATATTCTGTTTGAGAACCATTGATGTAAAATTCTACATCATTTCTACTATCGGTAATTGAATTCATAGGAAAAACTTCCTCAAATGCCCCAAATTCTATTACAGCCTGGGGCGATGGTCTATCAAATATACATAATTCAGATTTACCACAAATCATTTTGCAAATATAGTTCCATGTCCTTTCATTCGTTTGTTTATACGTGATATTCCATGTCTTTTACGTTTTGGAGCATGAGCTGGAGCTGGAGGCGTATCTTTTTGAAACATACCTGCAACCCCTGGTAAAACTTTCCCTAATTCAGCTAAAGCATTTGTTTTTAGAGATGGTAATATTTTCTGTTCATTCATAATAACATCTTTTGCAGTTTTCATACCAAAACTACCAATACGTTTAAGAATAGGCAATGCAAATCTACCAATTGTTCTCAACCATCCCGATCCGTACTGTTTACCAATAAAATATGGTAATTCATCGCCAGATTGGCTATCACTATACATACTAATAATATCAGAATTAGCCATTTACTTTACGAAAATGTAATGTCAAATGAATTTTTGAACCTTTTGGAAAGTTTATAAGTTT
Source organism: Schmidtea polychroa (assembly GCA_959609185.1). NCBI lineage: Eukaryota > Metazoa > Platyhelminthes > Tricladida > Dugesiidae > Schmidtea > Schmidtea polychroa. The sequence goes on along the minus strand of CAUHTR010000146.1, from coordinate 28,461 downwards.
TCCACTATCATCACGAATATTTATTTCTATATTGTTTATACATGAACTTGCTATTGGTAAATACATGGGATTATCGATATTTATATTGACAACTTCATCATGTTCATATTTTCCAATCCATACCGATTTCAAAAGAGGAACACTGGAATCACCAATAATTATGGGTTCGATAATGTTAGTATATATTTGTTGATGATGTTCTAGTATTCTTGGTTTGCGTATACCAGTCGATTTTTCTCGATATTTTTGCTTATCTAATCCAAGTGAATTTGTCAAATTTTTATCAAATGTAACTTCGCAAATATCCTCATTCAAACTGAAGGTAAACATCAAATCTTTCACAATTTCCAAATTTTTAAATATGTGTGAACAATTGAACTTTAAATATTTAACTAATACATCAAGTTTATCAAAATATAATTCATCAGCAAAGGTGAATGATTCTTCAACTTCATCATTATACGACACAGATATTTTGATTTCTTCTTTCACTATACTGTTTGCTTCAAATAGATTAAAACGTAATAAATACTCGGTCTCCGTAACAATATTTTTCAACTTATTGCAACCCATTCGTTTGGCATCTTCAATAGTTTCGAATGTTATTGTAAATGGTTTAAAATCACAGCTGATATTTAATCCATCCTTGTAAAATATATAGCAATGCGAATCTAATATTTGATTCGGAATATGATATGTTTTATCATAATTACTGATAATAAAGATACCGCTACATGTTTTCACAATATTCCTTTTGAAATCAATCTTACATTGACTATAAAATGGGAATGTGTTGTACACGAATGTAAAATCTTGCAGTGCAACTTCCCAGTCACCATTTAAAGAAATCGGATTCTGGAGATTGACCATAAATTTACTGGCTTGATTGTCTGGATGAATTAATGGGCAACTATTGCTCGGTAAAATAGTATAAAAATTCACTTTACTAGGTCCTTTGCTGATATCCATGACGGGTTTTGATAACCATGCCATTTGACATAGTATTGTTTATCCTTGCTGACCTTTTTAGTTTTCAATATTTTTTGAATTCTAAATACTTTTGGGGGAGGAATGACTTGTAACTCTTGCTCATAAAATTTCCCTTGTACAATATTATTATCACTGTCTTTGATGACATACATTACAGGATTCTGTTTAGTATTTATTTTTGAAATTACAAAGACTTCATTACTCCAATTTGTATCAAAATTTTTAATAAATGGTGATGCACTAATTTTACTAATTCTAACATGATCACCGACTTTATATTTAGGTTTTGCAATTTTTACAGATTTCTTAGAATAGAATGTTTTTGATGTAATATCAACCGGTCTTAATCCATTCAGTCCTCGATGTGATGAATGATTATAACTTGTTATTATTTTCGGTAAAGCATTTACCCATTTTTTATTACGTTGATGCACGAACAATTTCTTAAATCTATCTCTCAATGTTCGATTAAATCTTTCAACATGGGCAGCTTTGTATTGAGAATGTACCGAATAGTGATTTATTTTCAGTTTATCGAGGATTTGCTTAACTTTGATATTGTAGAATTCTTTACCTATAATAATAATAATAATAATAATAATAATAATAATAATAATAATAATAATAATAATAATAATAATAATAATAATAATAATAATAATAATAATAATAATAATAATAATAATAATAATAATAATAATAATTACAACAATAATAATAATAATAATAATAATAATAATAATAATAATAATAATAATACCCAAATCTGTTTGCAAGTTATTAGGATGTCCATCTTTAAATAAACTATTAATTGCCTTGGACATTTCTTCTGCAGATTTTGCCTTGACTGGTATTGCTCGTGCAAACCTGCTGTATACATTAATACATGTTAAAATATATTTATTCCCATTGTTAATTTTCGAATACGGTATCATCTCCATCAAATCCATTTGCCATAAATCGTCAATACCAAATGTTTTATAGGCTCTTGTTGGAAATCTTTTCCGCATTGGTTTGTTCAAACTGTACGCAAGCTGATCTGATAACCACTTCTGGGTTTCTTTTTTCGAATTCGGAACTCTTTTCTTTAATTTTGCCACTCCACCGAAACCGGCTTCATCTTCTGGGTTCGTCCAAATCTTCTCCATTACAGCAAGAAGATTTAAAATTAAAATTTAAATTAGGTAATGAAGGATTAGCACTTATTGTTTATGATTGATTTTCTACAACTCCACCTAATAATGATAATGCCAGAGGTATCAATGCACCAATAAATCCACCTTGTTGTTTATATATAATTTTCCTCATTTGCTTACGATTTTTATTATTTACTAATGATAACAAAGGTTTCCTATGTTTGCTCAATAAATGCTTTTTTGATTTACTGATTTTAATTTTGCCTTTGACTACTTTAAGTATAATATTGAGTAAATCATCGACAACAAAATTTGGGAATGATTGCAATATATTCATTCTTTTCATACTCGGGGCCTTTAACAATGCATTAAAAAATGGAAAACTGCGATGATTTTTAATTACTTTTTTACCGGCTTTACAGGTTTTACGGGTTTCACGTTTAGGTTTAGGATTTTTCGAAATAAGATTCATTGCAGAGAAATTTTCAGTTACAAGTTTTTTAGATGGTGTATAACTAGTTGTTGGTGGAACCTTTGGAACTTTAATACTCTTTTTAATACTTTTTCTTAATTTCCTAATATTTTTCACCCTTGCTTTTAGAAACATTATTATTCATAGAGGTTTTCAACTTTGTTTAAAGACCATGGCACCTTTTGGGTTGAAAATATCTGTTTTTACTCGTAAATCATCGGGACATTGTTGTGTGAAATCAAGAAATATATATCATGATGTATTTTGTAGCATCTTGAAATGCACTGATAAGAAAATTACGATTGTTAGGGTATGCTTGACGTGCAAGAAAATCAATCACTGTTGCATCTCTAGGATTCTTGAAAATAACTAAATATTGTACATTTAAATTACGTGTTCGATGTGCACCACCTTGATGAAATAGATTTTGAGTTATAAAAATAACAGTTACACCAACGTGTCTACTGATTTTGGTAAATAAATTATTGAAATTCTTTTCTTTATTAGCTTCTTGATACAAGTCATCAATAATTATGACATCCCCCTTCTTTAGTCTACTGGACCAATTTTTATCAAATCCCTCTACTATTTTCATATTTTTCAATTTACAGAAACTTGATTGAGTCAATCCGTGTTCTTGATCAGCACCTCGATGCCAATAAATTTTGTAAATTTTGATTTAAATAAATGTGATTTTAGTAATTTGCAAACCAACAAAGTTTTGCCGCTACCACTTGGTCCGAGTATTTGATATACAGCATCATTTCTTAGTTCCAGTTTTAATATTCATTTAAAAATTAATTTTGTTTATATCGTAAAGAATAAATTGATTTAATTACTCTATAATATAACATATATATGTACTTGATTTTTATAAATATTCAGTAGAAATGTTGACAAATATTAATTATAGAGGTCGTGTGTCTTTGGAAACTGTTGGTATGATGAATTTCCCCAAGTGTAAACCACAACAATATGTTGACAAAACTGGAAAATATACTATTATATTTTTCAAAAATGGTAAATGTCGTATAATGGGTTGTAAGAAGCCTATCGAATTCGAGAATTTGCAATATAATATCAAAGATATTCAAGTTCAAAGTCTTACTATAGCTACCAAGGTTGAATAATCTATTAATTTGAATAATTTAGCAAAGTTATTAGATGGAGATTGTATATATGAGCCTGAATTATTTCCCGCTCTGCGTTATACAAAATATAATCCACTATGTGTAAATATATTTTCGAGTGGTAAAATAGTTGTACTAGGTATTAAAAATTTAGATTTTCATACTATTGTTGAAGGAATTATAAACGATGTAAAGGATTTGATTGGATCTTTAACAATTTCTTCAAATATAAGTAACGAGGATTTGCTTGAATATTTATTCAACAATGATTGAACATGAAGGTAACTGTTTTTATTTTAAATTTACTGATTTTTGTTTAGAAACTATACTAAAAATTTTGATTGATAAAATTGAAGATTTTTATCCGAATTTGAACAATGTATTGTGCTCCAGAAGTTGTGTTTTACAAAATTTATGAAATAACTGAAATAAATGTAATAGATTTAATTCATATGGATCATGCTACGATTACATGTTATACCGATGATGTTGAAAATTGTGATTTTTGTAAAAATAATATGCAGAATACTTGTGGGGATGATAGTTGTACATGTTTTGTAAATCTACAGAAACGAGAAATAATTCATGCATTACTTGTGGAATTGCGAAAAAATGTATTGTTGTAATAAAATATAATTATATTTGTTTTGTGATAACCTTAATTAACCTATAATATTTCTTTGTGTACAATAAATCATTTCAGACTTTGTTATTTAGCATAAAATGAACTAGTTGATCACGTTTTGTTCATGCCTGTCACTTGAAACTTGTTTACAATGAAATTAGTATAAATATCTGGTTCAAATTATTAAATATTATAACTACAAATGGATAATCAAATTACAGGTTTGTTGTCGTTTACACATATTCCATTTATTAGTTTTTTAATCTAGGAGTTTTGAAGAGAAAAAATGCAGATGCCGCTCAGGAATTCGGAAAAAGGAAATTTAAAGAAGCGACATTATCCACGGAAACCTTGGTCAATGTTCGAGTGGATACGAAAAAGCCAGTCGAATTCATGCAATACAAACTAAATTATATGTATTGTCCAATTTCCTATACATTTAAGGTAAGTTTCTATAAATTATTTTGGATTTTATTATTATTATTTATTGTTAGGAACCAGTAACTCTGGAAAAATGTTTCTACAATGTGAGACTTTCCAAAATCAAGTTTCACGACAAGATGCTATTGGGACAATTATTTCAGAGGATCAATGAAAATATTGAATTTGATGATGAAGATATGTTCATTAGAAACGATTTGGATATGATCCCAGTGGTGGTAAGATGAGCAAAATAACCTGCATGGTTACCATATTAATTCAAGGGTATAATGTAAGCAGAGACCGAATCAAACCAATTTGGAAAATTATAAAAGCTGAAGATAAGTTTGAAGAGGAACATTGTTCATGTTAAATTTATTTAATACATCTTTATTAGTGTTTTGGTGTTTTTAAATCATTGAAAATAACTAAAGTTTTAAATTTATTAATCTTCAATACAATCTCTTTTCATTATATTTTCAACAATATGATCAATACAATTAGTAAAAACAATAGATTCATCTTCTTGTTTAGATTCATTTGGTAATTTATCTGTTGTAGAATTATCAATACATGACTTAAGTTCTTCACTAGGCAAATCAGTATATTCATCTTCTTGCTGGGAAATATTTTCAGATTCATATGACATATCATCTTCATTAATTTCATCGTCTGAATATGGCCATTTTAATTTCTCTGGAACATTCATAAATTCTCTAATTTTTACATTAGATATTTCCTCTAATTTTTCAATCAAAAAGTTGATTATATATGCTAAATTAAAAAAATAAAATTAATAAACATTATAAAATTCATATTTTACCTTTTTCCGACATGGTTGAAAATAATTAAAATGAAAAAAACTAATTATGTTTATACTATTATTCAAAAGCAACAACGTTTACCAAGATTTATTATAGTTTTTGATAAACTTTTATACAACACCTAAAACTTTCAATAGTTTCAATAAATTCATTAATTTTTCACATCGGGCATATCAATATGATTATCTTCAAGAATTGTTTCTGAGCGATTAACAAGGAAATTCTTGTTATTAAATATTGGGATTAAATACGAGTTCATCAATTTTTAGACTACCATTATTGATTTTAAATTATTTTCTTGTTTAATAAATGAGTTGTTTTAATGTATCTCTTATAAATGTGTGCAGAATATAAGTATTTTCATAAATTTATTAAGAAATTACTGATGACCACGAGATCATTCAAGTTTTTAAACTGCACCGTTGAAGATTTTATGAACAATTATGATACTTTCACTGAAAAGGAAACCATAAAAATTTTAGAAATTTTCAAACATTCCTCCATTGGATATTTGATTGATTTATTTAATTACAATAAATGCATTTTGAAGTTATCGATTTATTTGATGCATTTAGACAAAGCAATAGTAGATAATGATTCATTGAATGAATGCTTTTGGAATTGTATGGATTTAAGGCTGGAACCAGGATATAGTAGTAGATTGATTTATGAATGGATATCGAAATCCGATTTGATTGAAAATAAGCTAACGAAAAAACTCAATGATGGTAGGAAAATGTATTTCACTTGTTACATTTGTAAAGAAAATCAAGTATCGGTTTTGTTTTTACCTTGCGGACATGTAATTGTATGTTCTAAATGCCATGATTCAAATGTTCACGAATGTAAAGCATGTTCAATGTATATTAATGAGTATCATACTATATACATTTAATAAACATTTATTTCTTTACCTTTGTTATTAATACTTTGAATATTGTAAATAATAAAACTATGTTTCAAATAATAATATTCAAACTAAACCAAATTTACAAACTACCGCGCCAGCCCCTTCGGGGCGGGCAGCGGGCGGTGGACGGGCTGGCGGGCGGGCGGGCGGGCTGGCGGGTGAGCAGGCGGCGGTTGTGTATGTCGATGATTTTAATTTTTATTAAATGCATTTGTTTGATTTCAGAATTCGATTTGTGTGACTAACCTTGTTAAATTTTGAGTTGATGTATTCAAGGGGGAAAAAAGATTGACAAGGACTATCTTATAGTCGAAAATTCTTTCATTAAATACATTATTTGCAGCAAAAGGCTTAAATTATCATTTTATTGTTATTATTATTATTATTATTATTATTATTATTATTATTATTATTATTATTATTATTATTATTATTATTATTATTATTATTATTATTATTATTTACCACTCATCTATTTTTATCTTCTATTTTCTTAATCTCAGTGTAAAATAGAAATAATTATCCAAATTCATAAACAAAATGAAAGTAAAGAATGCTATTTATTACTTGTTAATAAGTAGTAATGATGTGTTGTTTTATTAAATTTATATTTGATATTTGACCATTTAATCGCACAATAGGTATCTTAATATTTTTGAAATATTTTCGAGATACCAAAAAGAAAGAGTATATATTTTGTTTAAAGTTTGCAACAGTTTGATGTTTTAAAAAATAATTGAAAATTTGGAAGCAGTGAAAAAGAATGGGGACAAGCTAACAAAACAATAGTAAAATTAAATCCCTTATTTACTGATTACATTTGTGCAGTGCACTGTTAAAATAGCCATCACTACTTATTTGTCATAAACATCCGTCAAAATTTATAATCTACAAAGTGAATGCTGTAATTGTGCCAATATTAACAAATCCATATTTATTACATTATTATAAACATCATGTCAAATATATGCGTAAATTAGTTAATTTTTACTGTGGAAAACTGCAAGTTTTTTTAATTCTGGGAAATGTATTCTATAATTGATTATTAAAACAAAAATTTATTCATGTATATAGTGTACGTATTATAATTTAATCAAAATTAATTTGAATAGCAAAATGAAATTTTGTTTATATTTGCACGCACAAAAAAAAATTTGACCTTGACCTTAAAAAAAATTGACCTTGACCTTAAAAATTGACCTTGGCCTTGGGGGAGTAGGGGGTGTCCTGGATGTGACATGTCCTGGAGGTGACACATCCTTACTACTGGGGGGTACTGCAAAAAATGACAAAAAAACGATGAGTCATGGAGCACACTTGTTTCTACTTTAGGGAAAAAGAAGATATAGAATAGGAATACGAAAAGGTGAAAAGGATCAAATCAAATGCATAATGGAAAACGTTAGTCAAGAGAACCTAAGGCAATAATAGGTGAATATTATATTTATCAAAGCATTAACACCGAGCGGAGAATCGCTCAAACTCGAACTTTTGAACTATTGATCATTGATTGTGTATTGTCGAGAGAAAATATATTTTTGATTTAAATATACGTTAGGTCGTTTATTGTTTTGATTAAAAGGACACGGGGAGTCAGAGGTAACAAGCTTAAATTAACTGAAAACCCAACACTACGAACTGTAGGTAAAACGATCACGATCTATCCGAACTGATCTCTTTGCAATGGCTGTTTTCATCATCAATTCCTGTGTTATTGATTTTTGCTACTTTTGAATTCTTTTGTGTGATTTTTCGACTTATTTAGAGCTACTGTTTTATTAAATTTTGATTCAACTTTGATTGTTTAGCTGTTTAAAAGTGTTTGATGGTTGATCTATGGGTCAGGGATTGGTCTTGTCCTAGTGTTAAACGATTTTTAATTAAAACAAATTAGGTTAGTTGTTCAAACAATGAGCTTTCTGCGTTGACTACTTTTATCCTTTGACTCTGGTATGAGTCCAATGATCTGTAACATTCATTATTTCATTAGTAAAGCAACTGAGCTTTGAAAAATTTGGAATCTTTATTTTCTTAATTTTAAAGTTATAATTGACTTTTAAAAATTTGGCAGGGATCCACGCTTTTTTTATTCCTGTATTCTTTTAAAGTTAAAGTAGAAGTTAATGTTTGAAAGATTTTTACAGGGATCGACCTTTATTAAACCACGATGATCCACCCTATTTTTCATATTCATTAATATTAAAACAACTCTCATCATATTGTATTTTGTTTTTATTTTGCGTTGATAATGTTTAAGATGCTCGTTTCCCTCAGCCCACTGAACGTTAAAGAAACGAGCTCTTAGCATTCTATATAGTAAGATAAACTCTGTATTTTGAGTGTTTATTTTGAGTATGTAGTCGTTGTGCTCTATAGATTGATTACATTATATCAAAAGAGGAAATTGTTCATCACACACGGCCCACTAGACTCCAGTGTGAAGAACCCTTAGTGTTCAGACCCTGACACTACAAACAAACCAGAATGTTGTTGTAGTTTCCAATTTGCTTATATAGATTTTAATCGCCGTGGCATTCCGCGACATTGGGCTTACCTATTGCCAGTAGAACACGGAACTACCACAGGGGACTAGTTATCGTTCACACGGGTCACAGAAAGTATACCGATACGCGCAGTAAAACTACTACAGTAAACGGAATAGTACAACTGCCAATTCATAATGTACGCATCATTTTATTTTCTTGTAAGATGAGGTGGATGTGGGCCAAAAAAATATGTGTTCTTTTCGAAATTAAGTAAACAACCCAACACAAAATTCTTTATTTGAGACTATTACAGTTACACTTTGGTTACACTTTTTATTAATTCAACCACACTTGATACAACCCATTTTTGGTCTGCACATTTCAATTCAACTATAAATCTTACACAGGGATAAATCTTCCAACGCGAGATGTCCCTTTCTGGTACGCTCGATTTAAATTATTCAATTGATACTAACTTCAAAGTTTTCTTTGTTACTCTTGCTAAACTTCTCGTTTCTTTTTCTTCGACCAACTGGCAATTCTGTTTACTTGTCAGTCGCTTTTATACCCATTTTGTAATTTATTTTACTTTGTCAAATTAGTCTGGACCCATTTCCCCCGGGCTTTCTCTTGTCGCTCAAATTCGCTTTGAGGAATTTGCTCGTCTCCTTTGACGGCTTGCCACAATTTAATTTTAGTCGGCTGATTTATTTGCCTTTCTTAATTTGAATGATAATTTGGGTTCTCTCATATCACTCGGGTTTTCCATTGTCTCGGGTTTCCCATTAGCTCGGGTTCTCCATTAGTTAATTAAATTTTAATTAATTTTTGTTTTTTTGTAATTTATTCCTTCTAGGGATCCCCCCATTGATTTTATTTTATTATAGTTGAACTCGTCTCCTTATTCAGTACCCACCCATACCAGTTTCCCCCAGAAAAAATTGATTTTTCACCTCATTTTTGTGCCTCTCTAGTTGAACCCCAACAAAAAGATCAAAAGACAAAACCTATCCAACAATTCAATAATTAAACGAAAAGTACAAATATAAAATCTACTGGCGAGTCGGTTCAATTTCAAAAACTGGCATACAGTTTTAAAAAAAAGGTGGCCTAAGATAAGTTTTAGTTTGATTGATTTGTGACTGAAAATGCGTTGGTATATATACCCTAATTTTAGTATGCGAGTATATGTGCGTGCATTGATTCAATAAAAATTTTTTAATTATTTTAATTATACTTAATTTTAAATTTCAATTTTAGCAATTTTGATCGTGATTTTTAGTAAATTATTATTTATTTTATAATTTTTATATTTTATTTATGTTGGGTATTTTTAGCAAGTCGGTACTATCCAACTCCTTTGTGTTCTTTTCAAAATAAATAAACGACCCAACACAAAATCTTTATTTAATACTGATGCAGTTACACTTTTTACACTTTTTATTGGTTCACTCACACTTGATACAACTAGGTTTTGTCTGCACTTTTCAATTTGCCAACAAATCTCACGCAGGGATAGATCTTCCAACGGGAGATGTCCCTTTCTGGTGCGTTCGATTTAAATTATTTATTTTCTACTAACTCTAATGTTTCCTTTTTCGCTCTAACCAAATTTCTATTTTCCTTCGACCAACTGGCAGTTTTGTTTTCTTGCCAGTTGCTTTTATACCCACTTGGTAATTGACTTTATTTTAACAAATTAGTTTGGGTCTAACTTCCCTCCGGGCTTCCTCTTGTAGCACTAATTCAATTTACGGAAATTGCCCCTTTTTCTTTGACGGCTCGCGTCACTTTTATTTTATTCGGCTAATTTAATTGCCTTCCCAAAATTGGATTGCTAATTCAGGTTTTCTGAAATCGCTCGGGTTTTCCATCCTCTCGGGTTTCCCATTAGCTCGGGTTCTCCATTAGTTAATTAATTTTTAATTAATTTTTGTTTTTTGTAATTTATTCCTTTTAGGGACCCACCATTGATTTTATTTTATTATAGTTGAACTCGTCTCATTATTTAGCATCCACCCATACCAGTTTTCCCCGGAAATTATTCATTTTTTAAAGTTTTTTGATTTTTAATTAATATTTTGTACTTTAAATTTTATTTTCAATTTGGTGTTTTTATAGATTTTCACCTCATTTTTGTACCTCTCCTGTTGAACCCCAAATTTATATTTTAATTAAATTTGCCGCCATGGCGGAGATTGGCGGTTTCTAGAATATTCCATGTTGTTTTTAGAGATTTTATTAACTATTTCCTATTTATTTTAATTCTTATGTTATTTCTTTTTGCTTTTCGTTAATTTAATTATAAAATAACAATCGCTAAATAATGGCATTGATTTAAATCTAACGAAAAGCACCAAATCCAGAATATATATTTTACTACAATATATTTCGACAGAATCACTGTCATCTTCAGGTAGAATTGAAAATAAAACTAAATCAATATAAATTGCTCTTTTTTAAACAAACTAATTATCTAATTCATTAATTTTTTTTAAATTAATTTCGCTAAAAATTTACAAAATTCTGTTTTTTCAATTCAAACTTTAAAAATTATAAAAGTTTTAAAATTTTTAAAACTTTTAAAACTTTCAAAAGTTTAAATCAAACAAGATCTTAATAAATTTTCCACAAAATTGTGTTTACTAATATTAATCAACTGCTTCAGTCGATAGTGATCAGGAACTTTTAAACGGAGATGACGAACAGTCATTCCAATGTATGTGGTGTGAAGCGTTTTGTAATTTGTATTAAAATAATGGTATGATGTTGTGCATGTTTGACTGTATGCTGAAATCCTTACTTATACATTAATTATTATTTTTTAGAAACTCCTCAAACAAATTAACGTTATAATTTGTTTTAATAATATTTGTGTTTTTATAAGAAACGTGTTAATATAGTTTTAGTTATGGATTCTATTAATATCCGTAGCTCTGTGGCTAATATGGCGACCACGATTGTAAATTTTATCAAACCACCAGAAATATATGACATGGATTCAGACGTGGAAGATTTCATCTTAGAAACGGAACGATTCTTCGAGATTACAAAAATTGTCGATGAATACAGAAGCAAATTCGTCAAAGCTTTTCTATCAATCAATTCAACGAAGAAATATGAGTTGACTAATGAAACTCTGCATTATACAGAAAGATTAAGAAACGCTTTTGCTAAGAACAGAAGTCTTATAGATGATCTCAACAAAGCGCTAAATTATCGCCAAGGAAAGAATTCTGCTCAAAAATTGAGAAACTTGTAAAAAATATTTTGAAGCATAAACTTGATGAAGAAGAACTACAGAAATCTTTGCTATTCTTCAGATACCCAAGTTATTCCAGTATCATCTTTTTCATCGGTAAAATCAATAAAACCCATATTCCTTTTAAATTCCTTCAAAATCTCTCTTATTACTTATAATTGATTCACCATAGATTTCTACCTAATATACTTAGATTGAATGTGATTTTGTTAAATTTTACTCCAAATTAACAAAAATGAAATAATATTTTTTTCATATTCTTAATCTCTCATATTAGTTATTTTGAATTATAAATCTAGTTATTCTAAATTTGAAAAAAAATTCTACCCTTATCAAACATTTATCCATCTACAGTGTGATGCGTTTTGTAATCCTTACTTATACATTAATTATTATTTTTTAGAAACTCCTTAAACAAATTAACGTTATAATTTGTTTTAATAATATTTGTATTTAAATAATAAACGTGTTAATATAATTTGTGTTATGAATTCTATTAATACCCGTAGCTCTGTGGCTAATATACAGCATTCAACAAATTCAAATTATATTATGCACCTTCAAAATTCCAGAACAATTGCATAGTTAAGCTGATAAAGTAAAGTGACCTGACATTCCGGATTATGCAGGACTTTCCATGATTTAAATCGTATGTCCTGCATTGAAAATTGTCCCGTATCGTACATCTTATTATTGCTATCTCTTTGTAAAGTAACTTTTCCAATTAAATAACACTGCTTTGGTTTAACTGGTAACAATTATTTAAATTCAAATGTTTCAAATCAAGTATGTCATGAGCTTTTAGCGAATTCACATTGCTTATGTATTTAAAAAAATTTATTTCTATAATTGCTATTTCAGTTTAAAAAGTTTAAGTGTACAAAAAAAAGTGCAGTTTAAATTTATTTTATAATTGTGTCCGCAAAAAGGTTTGTATTTATATTTTCATTAATTTTTAATGTATATTACTTCTAATATAAATTCTAAGTAAAAAAATTAATCTCAAATTCCAGAGAATTATATCCAACTAACGCCAATGTACATTTACTGGCAAGTTTAAAAAGGAATTTTCTTTTATAAAAAAATGCAAAATTGAAAATAGTGTTCACTGTGATATATGTAATAGCGACTTCTCGATTGGCTCGAGTGGAAAATAATGATATAACCAGACTCTAATATAAAGTATTAGGCGGTTTTGATTTGAACATGTCCCGCATTTCAATAAAGAATATCTGGTCACTTTATGATAAAGCCTTCTATCTCGGCAAATGGAAGATTCTGTAGTATATGGAACCGATAGTAACTGTCTGTTATTTATAAAACTAAATAAAAATTTTAATAATTTTCTGAGTATGGTATTGAATAAAAAATACTATAACATCGAAATTTAGTTGCAGATAAATGATTTCATCGAAATATCACATTGAAATAATTAATGAATAATAATTAATTATGTAACAAAATAAACAAAATATTGCTGAATTTTATACATGATATAACATCCTTCCAATAATATGTAAACCTCGTTACTACATTGTCAATAAACATATACTTTTATGAAAATGGAGGTATGTTATGTCAAGAAAATTGTTGTCCCAGCCTTCAAAAAAATGAAGAAAATACTTAAAATATATACAGTGTAAAATATTTATTAGAGATAATGTATAAAAATACATCAATAAAAAATGGATAATGAATTTATAAAACATCATAAAAAAATAATTATGAGTTTCCGGTTTATTTTTATTCTATTAGGTTGTCCCATAAGTCTCTTTCGCAAATGCACACAAAGAAATTTTCATGTACGAACCTGTATGAACCTGTGATGTTCTAAGTTCAATGTTATTATCATTGCATTCAGTCAGCCTTTAGCTATCAAATAGTGTAAATCAAAAAAATAATAGTAAAGCCCTTTTTATTATTGAACGATGGAAAATCAAAGAAAACATTTAAGACATGTGATGCTGCATTGTTTTAAAAAAGGTTTAGTGCTAGTGGTACAGTAAATGAGATTTTTATGGTTTATGGGAATGACGTTACAAGTGTTCAAACAGTTCGCAGTTGGTTTAGAAGGTTCAGAGCCGGTAATTTTAATCTGGAAGACGAAGGACGTTGCGAACACGGATCTAATCATAGGCAACGTTGAAGAAAATCCGCGATATACTGTTCGCGAAATAGCTAACAAGTTAGAAATTCCACGAACATCCGTCCATAATCATCTGACAAAATTGGGTTACATCAATCGTTCAGATGTGTGGCTTCCTCATGAACTGACTGACTCAAAAAAACTTCAGCGTATTTCAACATGCGATCTTCTTCTCCAACGACATAATAGCCAAACTTTTTTGAAGAGACTTGTCACTGGGGATGAAATTTGAATAGTCTATGAGAATATCCAACGTAAACGGTCTTGGACCAAGGGTACAGAAGCTTTAACTGTAGCTAAACCTGGCCTACATCCAAAAACGGTTTTGCTATGCATTTGGTGGGATTGGAAGGGGTAGTTTATTATGAGCTACTTCAGCAAGGTGAAACATATTAATATATTAACTTCTCTTATGTTTGTATGTGCAACGCAAATTTTGTGAGGCCAAATGAACCTAGTTTCGGTGGTTTGATTGAGCTGTATTTGTTGTTGACAACCCTGCATGCTATCGAAATATCAGATCGATCCGATCACGGAAAGTGGGTTAATTTAAAAAAATATTTATATGTCAAATCTAGTGTTATCTCCTTATTTCCATATAAATTATCTATTCATTAACTTCGGATTAAAGAGATATTATAATTATATCAAAAATATGTTATATACGTTTGAACCTTATGTCCATATTTGCAAAATAGTATGAAAAATTTCTTTATAGATATTGCGAGTTGACATTTTTCAATATATTATGAAATTTATTGTTCTTGTGTTATATAAATAAAATTTTGGACTTAATACAGTGTAAAATTTGTATTGTGTTTAAAAATTGGAAAGTAAATGTTTTTCTTCGATTGGCTATCAAATTAAAACTTCTTTAAAACGAATCGGACTTTTAGTTATTTGCGGGTATTGACATTGAGGGCGCATATCTTAGTTTTGAGTGAAATTACGAAAGTGAATTATAGTTTCGAAAATCATGTATTTTATGGTTGATTTTTTTATTTATTAAAATAATCAGAAGGAAATTCATAATTATTTTATCATGCTTATTAACCTTTTTCTTTTTCTTCAGGTTCTCCATCTTCAATTTTCAATAAACATTCCCATTATTCTCAAGTATCAGAAAACAGATAAAATCACTAAATTTCGAAAGACAGAGAGGCCATTTCTAAACATATTTTATCAAAAAATAATATTAATAATAAGCGCATCTGTTTAAAATAATTTTTATTTGAAAAATTTATTAAGAAAATTCAACTTACATTTTTATTTAAAAACCATCTGTATAAATAATGCCCATTTGGGTTGATTCACAGAATGTATTTGATCTATAGTTAATACTCAAAATAATTATTTCAGCTATGGGTACTTCCGTGTTATCTTACCCCAAAAATTAAATTAAAAAAGAACACATAATTATTATATTTCTTTTCTAAATCACAGTTACAAATTCAGCAAATGTTTGTAAAGAGTTTGCAAATGGTCATCCAGGTGGCCAGAAAACCACAATGTCGTTGAGAATAGTGTCGAACACATCGGCACTGTTGCTTAGAACATGTTTGCGCCACATAAACTCACATAATCACATAAATCACAGATAGCCTTAATAAATTCATGTTCAATAATGTTTAATAACGTCATCAATAATGTATTCTCTCATTTTTTATATTGTTATTTTAATTGTATTTTATAATTTAATTTTTGGGGGTAAGATAACACGGAAGTACCCAGCAATGCATCAATAAATTAAATGAATTATTTAACAATGTTTACATAATATTTGATATTGTCAAAATTCAATGCATATCAAGAACTTGTTTCATCTATTATTAGTAGATAATCTGGGTGTACCAAATGTGCAGTCCAATCTACATATTATTTGATGTCTACGATTTTATCTAACTTGATTACATTAAAAATAAAAATTAAATGTTTGTTTTTTTCCACAAGTGTGTGCATCGCTGTACTAGTGGGAAGAATTTTATTTGGGGTATTGAAAGATTTGAATATGTCCCTCGTGATAGGAGAGTGTCCGTTTTAGAGGTTGAGTGATATTTTCCCTTTGGTGCAATGGACTCTGCCTAATCATTGTGTCGTTGTAAATTGATAGTCAATTGTGATAATCAATGAAGGTTTATATTGTTTTGAATTCGTAATTGCTGTTAACTTTGAAATGCCTTAGATTCAGATCAATGATTGTTAATTTCATAGTTCACCGACAGCTTCATAATTTAATAAATATATCAATATACTCTTTACATCTACCATATTTATTTTGGGCTAAAACTGATTGTGAGCCCAAGTGGTTGAACTGTGATGATTGGACATAACAAGCAAACATAACATCAAGTCGAGTCAAACTAAAACACGTTCAAACATCAACTAAACAATTGAATAGAATTCACTTAACACCCAAATAATAAACCCAAAAGTAAAATAAAATGAAACAAAAGTAAAATGTATTACATGAAATCAACTCAAACACAACATAGAAACATAACAGAAGTAGGCAAATTTGAATTAATGGCGATTAGGAGAGATAGGAATGGAAATTAGAAAGATTTCCACAAAATAACGCCAGAAATGAATTAGAGATAAAAATTGCAATGTGAATAAATAGAAAAACTAAATATTTAGTAAAAATGGCGAAATCCATCATGGCCGCCAAGTAATTTAACAAAGTTAACAAAAAAATAAACATTTTATAATTTTTTCGATACTCAATAGAAGCACTTTGGAATTGATGAAGAGATGTAGAAAATTAATGAATGAAAAACTATCAATGATTGGATTGGATATGTATGATATAAATTGTGAAGTTGGTCTATTTCGGTTCTTGCTTAGAGGGTGTTCAGATCTTGGTTTTGAATATATATGTCATGGGTGCAGTGCCACATACATTGGAATGACTGCCCATCATCTACGTTCTCAAGTTCTGGATAACTGTCGACTGAGAGAATTGATTTATATCAGCAAGCACAGTTTTTTGTTTAGGTTTACATTTCAACGTTGGAAGGTTGTATCTAATTCCTGTTTTTTAACTTCGTGTTTATTAGTGGATTTCAATTCTTATTTAAATGGTTTTCGGATATTGGTTATGAATATTTATGTCATGGGTGCAATGCCACATATTAGCCATAGAGCTTACGGGTATTAATATAATCCATAACTAAAACTATATTAACACGTTTCTTATAAAAATGTTGAGGTCCGTAAATTAAAATAAAATTTAAATGAAATTTAGGCTAATAATTCAAATAGAAAGTAAGGTGGTGATCAAGAAGATAAATATCAAGAGGGAAAATTGACCGAAAAGATGTTAATGCGAAATTGGCATTAAATGTGAAAAGGAACAATTAAAATATAAAAGATTATGAAGAGAAACGGGTGATAAAGATTATGAAGATTTAAGCGAGAAATTTGACCAATATATATATCAGGATTGCAAGTTAGAAAAAGAGTGCAAGGTTTGAAAGTATTCCGTATTAATATACATGAATGACGTATATTTTGGTATTGTTGAAACGTTCTTGTAAGATTTTGAAATATGAATGTAAGTTGCGTTTGTCGATTTGGTTTGATTTGGATGATTTTCTGATATTGTTTTGACAGTTTCAGCTCTGGAACTTGACTTGCGGTTTATGCCAAAATAAAAAGATAAAGATAGCATGTCAAGATCAGAGTCTACAAAACATGAAAAACGCAAGAAGTTACAAAAATAAAAACGAAACACCAATTCAAACAAAAGTAAACCATAAGCACTTGATTGAAAATTAAAACAATTAATAAAATGAAACCTGAAGAAGTTGTATAAGTAACAAATTAAATTAAGAAGAATAAAAGAGATTGTCAGATAAAGACACAAATTAGCCTGAAAATATTAAGATGGAGATCAGTAAAGACAGCTAACAAAATACGGGTGATGATGTAAAACCTTCTGTCGTTCGTCCATAATCGGAAATAAATGCCCACGGAGAGAAGTTTAGAAATGGGGCTAACTTGTTCATCACCAATTAGCCACTATACATAGTACCAACATGACTAGTGTCATGGGTGTATAGTGTCATAATAAATAGTCATGATAGTGTTTACGGGGATTAAACCAGTAATAATTAGTAATACTCCTATACAACTTTTTGATCAACTGAACCCCTTGGGCGTCAAACCCAAAACTTAACAAGTTCTGTGGGTTCTCAACTTTGTTTTCATGTTTCACCCAAGCTACATAATGACTATGTCACTTGCTATAGGTGTGGCCTGTTCAAATTGCCTTTTTTTGACTTTTGTTGTAACCATACCAACGATCCAGAAATTTTTAGGCATGGATGTCGATAGAGATAAAAATAAATCAATAAAACAATATTTTAATCATCTGTGAATTCAGAACAAAGTAAATTTCAGAATATTGTCATAAGAATTATTAACAAATGAAACTCTTTAAATATGATTGTTCATATAACATATAAATTTATTCATTCCAGACTGGCATTGTGCCATTACTGTTTTACAGCGATGATTTCGGTGTATGATTATAAAGTTAAATTACGTTGAACTAAAAAATTCCTAATATCAATAATATTTAAATTACTCGAGAAATTACATAAAATATAGTTCATTAAATATTTGTTTTGTTAAATTTTGAAAAGGTTTAAAAGTTGTAAATCAAATATAGGTTTTCGAAATAAAAATAAAATTTGAATCTATAAATTAAATTTTGAATGTTAGTCCTTAAAAATTAATGAAATAAACATTTTTAGGTTCACTATAAATTTTATATAATTTTTATTTTTGAATTGTTTTAAAGTGTAGAATAAACCAGATTGTTTAAAAAAAAGAATATTGCAATTTATTATCGCGTGCTTTGAAAGTTAAAATTATTTGTATTAAAATTAGATACTATTGACTTTGAGCTTAGAAAATGAATCGTTGTTGTTATACAATGATTTCTGAGATGTTTGATACTTTGAAACTATGTAACCCAACATTAAAATATGTTTTATATATTTCGAATCGAACTAGTCGTTTAGTGTTTCATTCAATTGAGATAAACTTGACATTTCGAAGTTGTCAGGATAAGTGATAACGGAAACAGGAATGCGTGAATAAGGAAAGGTGATGGAAACTATTTCTTGCTAAAATTTCGGTTGGAAAATGATTTGAAAATTAAAATATGGGCATTCTTTGGATACAAGAAATTTAAAAGTTGACACTATTAATTAGGATTCGGATTCCTATATAGTAGCCAATTTCTTAGGTTTTTGTTTCACTGAACTTAAATAGAATATTTATCTTGTAACTGCTTTCAAATTTCAGTGGAAAATCATTGTACATATAATATTAGCATTTCATAATCTTATCAATAAATAGATATTCGAATATTATTTTTCCATAACATTCGATCATAAAGAAATTTAAAAAGATTGTACTGTACAACCAAAGTAAGACATAATTAAACATATTTATTTACAATTGGAAAAAAAAGATTCCAAATTTCATATTCTCAACACACATTCAAACAAATAACAACTGAGTAATTGATCGAGGGAAAATAACCCGGCCAGGTTTTACCGGCAAAATTTCACACAATAAAAGTATAAAAACGAATATTACACACACATACACAGAATTGGATCGATAAATTTTGAAAAATACACATTGAGTGATAGAAAATAAAAAAACAAAAGAAAACAAACGAAACTGCACATAAAATCCCAATAGTAAAAATCACAACTAAGAACCAGAAAGATGTACAAATAATCAATAAAAATCACAACAACAACAACATAAACAATAACAACAGCAACCGCAACTCAGAGTGACATACATGCTAAAAATGATGCGCAAAAGAAAACTAAATGCGAAATCGTTCTCTCTATTTATTAGATAATAAATATATTTATATTTGTTGCAGCATAAATATAAATGATAAAATCGCTGCTCCAGCACAAGGAAACGCTGGGGATCGTGGATGGGAGGGGTTGTACTGCTGCTCTGAGATACAAAATTTCGATGACAATTCCAGCAGTTATATAATCGATAATATCAATCACAATCAATCGATATTAGCCAGATTGAGAAGAGAGGACGAGGGAACGCTGGTAGATATCAATAAATATGTACATGGGTAAATCTCCACGTGTAACAGCTGCATATTATGGCGGACACGACGTCCAAATGTCTATTTACAATTGAAAATGCTAATGGAATCCATAGGAACGGTACTAGCGATCGTCGCCAATAGCAACAACGACAAAATAAAGTATTTGATTAAAATACGACAAAGATGGCGACGACGACAACGAATGAAAAATGATGATGATTCAGATCATATCTTGAAAATCAGAATTCAAATGACGAATTATCTTCAGCTTCATCCAATGGAAGACTTTCTCCTCCTGTTCTTGCTGCACCCAAAGCACCGTTGTTCTGGTGTAGCATCATGCCGCTGGAATCGAGGCAATTTATGTCGACTTGTACGGCACTTCGTTTCTGGACTCGCAGTTCTCGAGATGAAGAGCTCGACGAGGAGCCTTGAGATGAATTCAAGCGACGTAATTGGCCACTAATTGGTGCAGTGAGCTGTTGTTCATCGATTACGTTAGAATTACGACAACTGGCATTGGACTGACTAGAGATTTTGTTAGGAGCGCAAAACGTTTTGAGAGTCCTGAATAATATAAACATATTATTCAGCAAATCTCAGCGAATCACTCATTACTTGTATTTGTTCTTGTTGTGGGTCTGGATGTGTGACTTGAGGTTTGTCGATTGGGCAAATCCCTTGCCGCAACCAGCATAAGGACATGTGTACGGCCTGTCGCCAGTGTGAATACGGATATGAGTGCGCAAATTAAAATCAAGAGAAAATCGTTTGCCACAACCTTCAAATGAGCACTGAAATGGCTTCTCTCCAGTGTGGACCAATCTGTGACGCTTCAATTTACTGCTTTCGACAAATGCTTTTCCACACTCACTGCATTCGTGAACACGAGGACCATGAGTATGTAAATGCTTACGCATCGATGAATTATCCCTGAATGCTTTACTACAGCCTTTGTGCGGACAGGGTACAGCACGCATTGACGTACCGGTACCATATTGCATTGAATCAACCGTTCTCCTACGCCGACGATGTTGTGGTACAGCTGGTGCTACTGGATCATCTGGCAGTTCATCGTCATCATCTTCCAATACGTCTTCTTTTGTGAAAACATGCCCATGATCATAGGACATTGATCGGCGTTCTGAAATAATAAATCATGCCCTTCATCAACCTATATAATATTTTATTGCAAATATAATTATAATAATTTCTATAAGTGTTTCCATCAGATCAATTTTTCTGTTAGAAAATCTTATTTTCATTTAATTCAAGCCATTATTTGCATATGGTAAAATGTTATGCTGCTCACAGCTGAGCAAGAAATTATGAAGTCCGAAAACATTTTGTTGGGGAAAATTATTAGAAAACTCAAAAACATAAAGACCTCTTGAATTGAATTAATATTTGCTTAAGAAAATAATAGTAAAATTTGTGATTTTTCCCCGTCATTTTTGACAATTTAGAGCTGGTAGTAAACTAAAAGATTTAGAGATCAGAGTAATTTGATAAACACAAAAATGTATAAGTTCAAAATTTCTATTTGTTTATAAAATTAATAATATTATTAAAAAAGATCATTATTTATATTGGTTGAAAGAAGATAAGTGAAAACCCATATATTCATTTGCTATATAAGTCTTCTTGCGACCATGGAAAGGTACCGATAATTTATCAAATAAGCGCATGAATTCAATGACATTTAAAATTAAAATTTCAGATAAAAATAACTTATATTTTATATTTAATGAAACTTGTCAACAATTGATGTTGATGACCACCATTGAGATAGAATCCCATTCCCATTAAATATTTAATTTATAACACTAAATATCGTCATAATTATATGGGGAAATATTCAAAACTAAAAGCGATGAAATCTAAGTTGCATAAAATATTTTCCAATTGTTTTAAAATCGAGAACATTTATGATCATAAAGACCTGATTATTAAAGCTAGAGAAATTGACAAGAATTATAACAGATCAAAAAGGCCGAAGTAAATAGTTTGAGCTTCACGTTAACTTACAACTGAAATAGCTTCCGACGAATAGTAACAATGAAAATAAACTTTCTAATTGCCACTATTGGAGAGAAATGAGCACTATATTCTTTTCACAAATCAGATTCCCTAACAACGATCAGTTCTACGCCCGAAAAGTCTTACATACGTCTTTTATTTCCTGTTAATAACTAGAACGTCTAGACAAAGTTTTAACTAAAAAACCATTCAGCATTGGTCAATATGGAGTATGGCAACGCCAGGCTGCATTCAGCATTCTAACTAACATTTAATCAGATAACTGGAAAATAAAGTTATAAAACTTTTCAAAAAATCGATGAAGTAACATTGGTCATAAGAGCACTTCACATCAAAAACAGTTTCTTTTTTTATATTTCTTTTGTGGGTTTAACAATAAGGATTTTATTGATTCACTGACATCTTAGACAAAAATAAAAGGTCTTCATGTTAGTTTTATATATATGATAATTTATTGACTGAACAAGATGAAACGCTTTAAATAAAGATCAATAAGATGCGCTTTTATGTACATCGACAATTTCACTTGAAAAGGCGATACCGAGGATTCATGTTGAAATGAAAAATCGATTTATAAAGTGAAATGAAGATAAAAGCAAAGAGAAAAGCGATCAATGGTGAAGAGAATAAAATATATGTATAAAAGGATAAAACTAATAACTAGAGAAATATAAATGAATTGCGAGAATATAAAATAGAAAAATTATCATTCAAAGTTTAAATAATATAAAAAAGTTATAAAAGTACTGAAGCGAAAGGGAATCAGGTTAATTTGGTTGTTTCGGCAACACAAGGTGGTAACACAAGCGATCTCAGAGACGTCATCAAGTGTTTCGGGAAGAGTTCTCTTTTCTTTGTATACATAAACATGTCCCTAGAATCAGGTTATCTGGAGAAATGGATGTAAAATGTCAAAAGCGATTCTTGTGGTGTCCGAAGCGCCCCTGATGGCCCTTGAAAATCTGAGGGAGCAGTTATAAATTTCGTTTCAAGCCGTACCGATATCCGCAGCAAGTCTCCAAGGTGAGCAGCCTATAGTCTTAGAACAATGTAGGCAAGGGAAGTGGGCAAATTAGATCCGTACCTTCGGTAAAAGGATTGGCTGTAGGGACCGGGTATGATGGGCTTAATCAAGAAGTCGATTGAATTGGAATTGGGCTGTTTTGATTCTGTTTGGGGCAACCTGAGATAGAGTTGAAATGGAACTTTTTCGACTCGATTGATGGGCGGGTTAGGCTATGATTTGTGAGTTTTCGGATTCATGGTCGTCATTGTGCAATTAACGGTCAACCTAGAATTTACATCAAGACGCGCACTCAGGATAACTATATGTCTGACATATCAATGGTATTAATGTAGTGATCCTCTTGCAGGTGTAATCTTCCATTTAACATTGTTAGAATTAATCTATTTCTAGTTTCTTCAATTGTATCTGTATTTGAGACTAGATGCGTAATCAAATGGCGGTTAGGTGACAAAGAAATATAGGGAACATGCTTCAAAGTATAAAGAATCCGACGATACAAATGACACAAGTGAAGCGATAACATTTTGCTATATAATTTGGAAATTTCGGTAAAGAAAGTAGAAGAATTGGAAATCTCTGCAAAAGACTGCATTTTGAGTGGAAAATATCGGGTTTAGGATAGTTTATCATTTTTTGTCATTTTTTGTTAGGCAAATCTCAACTAATATCTGTTTGAGACAATGATGGATTTTTAGGGCTCATAAACTAGTGTAATTTAAAATGACCCAAAGTGTAATTGTAAATTGGTAAAATCCTCAAAAAGGGAAGCGCATTTCAGCCGCCGAGTCATTTCATGGTAGATTCTAGGTAGAATTGGAAAAAACGAGTTGTTTTCATGCCTATGTAATTAGGACTTTGAAGGAGTTCAAAATTCGTTTGTCAAACTGTTTTTTGTCGTTAACAAAGACTTATTTATTTACCCACTTAACTTTTATCCACATATATACTTTTAATATGAATTATAAAAATTTTAATTAATCAAAATATTGAAAATTGATAATAAAGATATTTAGTTATCACGAATTTTAATTTAATTATAATCTATTTCTCAATCGTTAAAGAAATATAATTTAATTGTCAATTAAATAGAATTGGCTTACATACAAAATTCGCTATTAGATAAAGGATTTAAAATTGAAATTAAAAAATAATTAATTAAAACTTTATTTTAAAGTCAAATAAATATTTATAGATATTTATTATTATTATTATTATTATGCATTCACAATTTTTGTATCGTTTTACTCGGGAAAAGTAAATATCGTAGTTAAAATATACATAAATGTTAGAGCCAAAGCCATATTTGGATAAATTGCAAAGTTTCTGTTCCGGAAAGAAGCCTAAACCGGGAATTACTATTAACCACTGTGAGAACTTTAAGGACCCAGAGACAAATTTGATTGAAATGTATGGAAATAGACTAAAGAAATGATATGCATCGTTCATATATCAATATATTTCTCAAAGAATCCCTATGAAAAGAACCGTTAAGCAAAGATATCCTATTTAATGTTGTTTCTTACGTAAAATTAATATATTATATTGATTGGTGTGTTTATTATAATAAACAGTAGTCGAAAAAAGTACCGAAAATCCAACTTATGTGTGACATTGAGAATTATAGGGTTTCGCAGCAAGCTCGAATGATTTAAAAGTGATAAAAGCGACGAGTTACACCGGGAAAATCCGATGAATAAATATCACATAATCAGCAGCCAATAATATCACAATCCAATTTCTAACCAATTATTGCTTATGCCATGAAGCCTCGCATTCGATTGCGTGTCATAAAGCGCTATATAGATCAGCCTCAATATTGCTTCGAAGGTCATATAAGAACAAATGAATAATTTTTCAAAAGAACTCGTTTAAAATATGTACAATAATAGTTTACTTTATATTGAAAAACCAACCAATAAAAAAGGACAATTCAAATTAATATTTATAAGCAATAACCACCTTAAATGGAAAAATATGAAACATTTCGAGCGTTTGGGCAGCTAACAGCGGTTTTGATAGATTTGCAAAGCTTAATTTAATGTGATTAAAAGAATGACAGAACGAAATCAGTACTTTATCGCTAACCCTCGTCCCATTAGTGAATAAAGGATGATTATAGATTTAATTGGTCAATAGATTTTGGGATGCATTAGAGATACTTGGAGAAAATTTACAACTGGTGTGCAGTTATCTTTCAACCCCTTTATATAGCCTGCCACTGACCCATACATCCAAATTCGGCACAAAATAATTTGAATATAGATAACTGGTTTTCATATTTATATGAAGGTTATGAGGAAAAAGAATCATTTAACCTCTTTTTTAAGATTACCGAATTCATAATTTACTTCATTTGGAATTTTTATTAAAAATTATATATAGTAATTAAAAAAATTATTTTATTAATGTATTAACCTATATAGAAATTTAATATTGCTGAATTAAATTTTTTATATATTTACAGTAGAAAATGTTTACCTTTTTTCAAATTAAGTAAAGGATTTGATCTTTGATTTGGTATTGCGGAATTTCGAAAAATTTCATTAAATGAACTTGAATTTGGTTCAGTTTTGATAATAATCTTTGAAAATTCATTGGGATAATTGCGAATGTAGCGATTATTTTTAGGGAAGGGCAAATTTACTATATCTATTGCACAGTTGGATAATGTTGATTCCGATTTCAACATACTGGATTTTATAAGAGAATCATTGACTGATGCCATAGGTTTTTTTCTTGCTTTTACAGAATTTATGTTATTATTTACATTATAATCATCATTATAATTATAAACGACAGAAAATTCCTTGCAGTCTGAAAAATATTCATTAATTCCATTTTTCGAACTGTAGTCGTTTATTAGGTCATTGTGATTTAATGTATTATTAATAGTGACTGAATTTTCAATTATTTCTTCTCGACAAACATCAATACCTTCGCATAAGAAAACATTATTTGTGTCTTCATCGACAACTTCTTCGTCAACATAGTCATGACAATTTTCATCTTGAGAATCATTGGGTATTTGAAATGTCTCCAGATTCATCAAGGGATTTTCTAGAGGATCCAAAGCAATATCCTCACTATCATCATCCAAGAATTGATCGTTGAAATTAAAAAAATCTGATATATTCATAACTTGTTAATTATTTAACTAAAAAATTTTCCTTAATCTAAAATTAAAAATTTATCAAATTAATAGAAGAGAATTTCACTAAAAAAAGATATTTTGAGATTATTATATTGCTAATATCAAATTACAAACGCAATTAATAGATGACATAAAAGCATTAACATAATAATTAAAGTATAAAATTAGAAAAAGTACGCTATATATTAAATATCAAAAACATTGCTTTATCTTAGAGGAAATAACGTATTATAACAAATAATATATAAACATTAAATTTTTAAAATTAAATGTCAATTCAATTAATTTTAACCTCAAAACACCTTTTATGCTATTTTTTATCAATGAATAAAATATTTTAAGATTTTAATTGTTATACTAAATTTATAAGGTTAAAATTAGTGTATTATTGAAAATAAAGCAAATTATTAAAAATAAATTATTTAAAAATAAATAAAAAAGAATTTTATTTTATTGCTGTTTCTATTTTTCTAATAGTCTAAGTACCATTATT
Source organism: Schmidtea polychroa (assembly GCA_959609185.1). Taxonomy (NCBI): domain Eukaryota; kingdom Metazoa; phylum Platyhelminthes; order Tricladida; family Dugesiidae; genus Schmidtea; species Schmidtea polychroa. Next base: position 1,249 of record CAUHTR010000146.1, on the reverse strand, counting down.
TCTTGTGAGTTTATACATTTGCAAAGAGAATTGATATAGGAACGTTCGAAAAATATGTAACTCTAAAAATGTACTTTTTTGGCCCCCTCCTCCCTTCTAACAAATCATAACAAAATCTGAATCCCTTGCCCCTTGTTGCGTAACGTAACATAAAAATTTTAAAGTTCTAACTTTTTTAAATTGAGTTTAACTTATTTTCATTTCATTTGTTCTTATCATTTTTCAATAATTTATCTAATTTCAAAATTATTCATTCTCCCATGGGCACTGAAAATGTTTATCTAAGCTTATTACTGGAATATTTCCTTCCTCCACTGATTCTAAGATTATCGCATTGGTTAAGTCTAAATAATTTTCGTCGATCCATTTGCATATATAATTTCCAACTGATTCTTTAGTTATAACCATAAATTCATCATTTCACTTCTGGAGTACTCTTTTTGGCTGGATTCTTGTTTTTATCATATCTTTTTCTTTTGTGTGTATTTTGTGTGTACTTTTTATTTATTTTTCTAACGTTTCCTTTACTTTCTTCAATGTTTTCATTTTACTATGCTCATCATTTGTAAGCAGACCTGAATTTTCACGTAATTGTAAACCATAGAGATCAGCTTTTATGATATCAATACGGTTTAGAATTTGCATTTGTTTTGGACATTTTACCTCATTTTGTGAAAAGAATTTCGCAGATAGATTTGCTTCATTTGGCTCTTCTATTTGACATTCATTTTAAATCGATTCAATATTCGATTTGATTTACTCTGTAATAACTGAAAGAAATATTGGATAGTTTCTTTTAAATGGCTTTGACTTATCTTTAGCTCTTGTTTTTTTCAAGACATATCATGACCAGATTTTCGTTATTTTTAATCGAATTCAAAAACTCGTTGCAATCTCTTTGATTTTGTTGCTTTGATTTCACTGAAGAAGCTTTTTGAAAAGCTTAATATAATTGAATTATACTTTTCATTCTTATTTATGACTCTAAAATCCAAAATTTATTTTAATTACAATGTGAATTAATTAATTCAAACAGATTCATTTCAAAATATTAACAAACTCAAAAAATGTCGAAAGTGATATTTACTTTGGTAAAAAATATTATCTCAAATTATGAAAATCCGTTTTCCTCTTATTTATATAAAATAGTTAAAAATTTAAAATTATGATATTCTAGACCAAAGCTATAACAAAATAAATGTTTAAGCATTTAGCATTAATTTAGTCAACAAATGCTGAACTTAATTTA